>JAXRKP010001215.1:125000-132500 GCA_037039925.1 Doris montereyensis
ATATCTAAAATCTTGTCGCTGTTTTCTATGTAGAGAGCTATAATCTTGTCGTTGTTTTCTATGTAGAGATATATAATCTTGCTGTTAATTTCTATATAGATATCTTTAATCTTGCGGTTATTTTCTATGTAGATATCTTTAATCTTGCCGTTATTTTCTATGTAGATATATATAATCTTGCCGTTATTTTCTATGTAGATATCTATAATTTTTGCCATTGTTTTCGATGTAGATATCTATAATCTTGTCATTGTTTTCTATGTAAATATCTATAATCTTGTCATTGTTTTCTATGTAGAGATCTATAACCTTGATGTTATTTTCTATGTAGATATCTATAATCTTGCTGTTATTTTCCATTTAGATATCTTTAATCTTACCGTTATTTTCTATGTAGATATCTTTAATCTTACCGTTATTTTCTATGTAGATATCTATAATCTTGCGGTTATTTTCTAAGTAGATATCTATAATCTTGCCGTTATTTTCTATGTAGATATCTATAATCTTACCGTTATTTTCTAAGTAGATATTTATAGTCTTGCCGTTATTTTCTATGTAGATATTTCTAATCCTGCCGTTATTTTTTATGTAGATATCTATAATCTTATCTTTATTTTCTATGTAGATATCTATAATCTTAGCGTTATTTTCTATGTAGATATCTATAATCTTTACCTTTATTTTCTATGTAGATATCTATAATCTTACTTTTATTTTCTATGTAGATATCTATAATCTTACCGTTATTTTTTATGTAGATATCTATAATCTAACCTTAATTTCTATGTAGATATTTATAATCTAACCTTAATTTCCATGTAGATATCTATAAGCTAACCTTAATTTATATGTAGATATCTATAATCTAACCTTAATTTCCCTGCATATGTCTATAATCTAACTTTAGTTTCTACGTAGATATCTATAATCTAACCTTAATTTCTATGTAGACATCTATAATCTTACCTTTATTTTCTATGTAGATATCTATAATCTTACCGTTATTTTCTATGTAGATATCTATAATCTTACCGTTATTTTTTATGTAGATATCTTTAATCTAACCTTAATTTCTATGTAGATATTTATAATCTAACCTTAATTTCCTGCATATGTCTATAATCTAACTTTAGTTTCTACGTAGATATCTATAATCTAACCTTAATTTCTATGTAGACATCTATAATCTTACCGTTATTTTTCATTTAGACATAATCTTAGCGTTATTTTTCATTTAGACATCTATAATCTTGCCCTTATTTTTCATTTAGACATCTATAATCTTGCCCTTATTTTTCATTTAGACATCTATAATCTTGCCCTTATTTTTCATTTAGACATCTATAATCGTGCCCCTTATTTTTCATTTAGACATCTATAATCTTGCCCTTATTTTTCATTTAGACAACTATAATCTCACCCTTATTTTTTCATTTAGACATCTATAATCTCACCCTTATTTTTCATTTAGACAACTATAATCTCACCCTTATTTTTCATTTAGACAACTATAATCTCACCCTTATTTTTCATTTAGACAACTATAATCTCACCCTTATTTTTCATTTGACAACTATAATCTCCCTTATTTTTCATTTAGACATCTATAATTTTGCCCTTATTTTTCATTTAGACATCTATAATCATTTATTTTTCATTTAGACATCTATAATCTTGTCCTTATTTTCATTTAGACAACTATAATCTCAAATTTTATTTTTCATTTAGATATCTTTAATCTTGCCGTTATTTTCCATGTAGATATCTATAATCTTACCGTTATTTTCTATGTAGATATCTTAATCTTGCTGTTATTTTCTATGTAGATATATATAATCTTACCTTTATTTTCTATGTAGATATCTTAATCTTGCCGTTATTTTCCATTTAGAGATCTATAATCTTACCGTTATTTTCCATGTAGATATCTATAATCTTACCGTTGTTTTCGATGTAGATATCTATAATCTTACCGTTATTTTTCATTTAGAGATCTATAATCTTACCGTTATTTTCCATGTAGATATCTATAATCTTACCGTTATTTTCCAATATGTTCTATGTAGAGATTTCAACGTGATTACTATTGGCATAAATATGTCTTTCGTGTTTAGTATGGAAATTGAAAAAGTCGTGATGTCTTCTTACACCTAGTGTATTCTTTTTTGATTCTTAGTATCATCTGTCCCTTATTCTACCATGACGATAAGAAGTTTACAGTTTTAAAAGAGAAGAATCCCTGAGGTACTTTGTCAACACGCTCGGTCCTTTATCTATGTTGGCGTAAAAAAAATCCAATACCTCTTGATATGGACAGACACATATCATGTTGTTTTTTTACATAGCATCTTCTAGCGCCTGTACCATCAAAAAGGCTCTTTAGGAACACAACCGAAAGATGATTGTCTTCCAACATCGCTAACATTTTCTGCGTCAGGCGAAATATTATTCCATGCAGAAGATCCTCTGGGATTGACAACCACCTCCCACCCCCGCCCCGCCCCCCACCCTCTGCCCTGCCTGGCATACAACGTTTATAGAAATAATATTTCTTTTCGGAACATAAGTCCCATCTCGGTGATTAAGCGCCATTTTGTATGGCCAAAACGTCTGTTTGCACAGCGCTCTTTAAATAACAACCAAATGGTCTGGCAATTTAAGGAAAACGTAAGAAAATAGGCATCGTTGCTGGTGTTAAACCTTCAAGCTCTCAATACCATCAGAGCTTGTTGATCTTAGCAGACGTGACTAGTTGGTGAGGCCATTTTTTAAAGTAACGTTGTATTCTTTTCGACCGTGCCGCAATAGTTTCGCAACACAATTGGTCGTACTCACTAGACTATCAGGATAGACAAGTTTTAGATATCAACGAAGCCTTGCCCTTTAGCGTAGCACATATGTATGTAATATAATTTTTCTTCCTTTCCTCAAATATCTACTTTCTGTAAAATGGACACTGTCTGCTGATACGAGTTTCAAATGATAAACATGTTTTTTCTTTCTTCTAGTTAGCATCTAAAAATGTACTGTGAATCAAAGGTATCAGATGCAATATTCCAAGATCGTAGAAAACGAAATCTCGATTATGAAGTCGGAAATCGGATCGTCCTCCCCACCCCCCTACCCCCGCCCTCGCGCTCGGGATAATTCTAAACATATAGATTGGTAGCTAGATGGATGCACACACACACACACATGAATAACATCTTAGAAGATGGACATGTGAATTGATGAATGAATGCACCGAGTGTTATATCATTACCTTCCTTTTTTCATCCTAGTTTTTTAAATTTCATTATACCCACATCCACAATCAAAAAGGCAGTAAGTGTAGTCCATGCAAAATTAAAAATCCTACTAAACCCCAGAGATCATTTATGTGTGGGAGGGACGATCCGATTTCCGCCTTCATAATCGAAATTTCTTTTTCTACGATCTTGGAATATTGCATCTGATACATAAAAATAGCCTTGTAAATAGCTAAGGGATCTTTAACGTGCACAGAATATTGTGATCTGCACACGGGACCTCCTTTTTACCGCCAGTCTCTGATGCGACTAAGTGTCGATCCACTTACCTGGACCAGGGGTAGAGGGTTGGGTGGGTTTGGGGGGTGGGTAGGTTTTACACGTAAAAGCTCGAGGAAATATATCAACCTGCCGCGCCGGGGCTTGAATCCACGACCATAATTTGGTTGAGAGGCCGACACCTTTGCCTCTGGACTACGGAGTCTTTTTTTTTTCATTTTTTAGGAGAAAAAGTAAGAAAAAAACCCCTTGATTAACACCTTTGGCTCCCCGAGCCACACAGATCAAGACCACACAGTTGACAGATCAAACCAAGCATGGGATGAGGACAGACACTGCGTTTGATCCAACCATTGGCAAAGGTTGAAATTGTGGTGGGGCAGCCATCTTGTCATGCCATATTCCCCACAGAGGCACATTATTATCAGAGCTTGTCTCCAATCTTGCAAGACGGGAGATAATGTGTCTGCTTGTATGGTGCGTTCATCTTGTTCTGATCGAAGTATTATTTTTGTTTGATCTCCCCCCCCCCTCCCCCCCCACCACCGCCACCTCTGTATTTCATATGCAGGGAAATCCCAAGGGTGAAAACTGTCACTGCCTGTCGTTGTAGTGTATAACTAAAGATTTCACAGTGTTTGAAAGTTTATGTCATGTATATGCTTCACTAGACTTGTTTGAAAGGAGTTTTATTTGTGATCTATTGAAGTGCATTCAAGGTTGTCTTCTTTTTCATTATTGATTTTTGTCTTCATCAGATTCACCAAGATATCTACTTGTTCATTCATTCATTCATTTCTTTCTTACGCTTTTTATATATTCGCGGATACTGATCTCTCCTGTTCCTCTGCATTCTCCTCTGTTTAATTTTACAATGGAAATCTTGACTGATGAAGGATTATCTATCCATCTATCTGTCTATCAGTCATCTATCTATCTATCTATCTATCTATCATCTATCCTCTATCTATCTATCTATCTATCTATCTATCTATCTATTTTTCTATCTATTTATCTATCTATCTACATATCTATATATCTATCCATCTATCTATCTATCTATCTATCTATCTATCTATCTATCTATCTATCTATCTATCTATCTATCTATCTATCTATATATCTATCTATTTATCTATATATATATAGCTCATGTCAGCTATCTATATGCAAATATATGAAGGATTTCGGATCATTGAAGTGAAGATATTTATAATTTCCTGTTTTTTTGTTTTTTTTAAATTTGTCTTTACATTTTCTAAAAAAATTCTGTATAAAAATTTTTCCTTTTGTTACCAATAAGTTACGGTTGTCCCTTCCTCTATTGACTTTATTTTCTATTCCTTTTTGCCCTATTTCTTTTATTCTTTAATATCTCTTCAATATAATTTTTGGGTGGTCCATTGTTGTGTCACAGTGTCCGTAGTGTTAGATAGGGGCACTGGGTAGTCCAAGTGAAGGTGTCGGCCTCTCAACCAAATTTCAACAGGTTTGAAACAGAATCGTGTATAGTGCAGTAATCATAAACCATTACTACAGAATCGTATATAGTGCGGAAATCATACACCATTATTACAGAATCATGTATAATGCGGTAATCATGCACATATTACTAAAGAAGCGTGTATAGTGCGGTAATCATAAACCATTACTACATAAGCGTGTGCAGTGCGGTAATCATAAACCATTACTACAGAAAGCGTGCATAGTGTAGTAATCGTACACCATTATTACAGAAGCGTGCTTAGTGCGGTAATCATAAACCATTACTACAGAAGTGTTTAAAGTGCGGTAATCATAAACCATTACTACAGAAGCGTGCATAGTGTGGTAATCGTACACCATTATTACAAGAAGCGTGCTTAGTGCGGTAATCATAAACCATTACTACAGAAGTATTGAGTTGGTAATCATAAACCATTACTACAGAAGCGTTCTGTGTGGTAATCGTACACCATTATTACAGAAGCGTGCTTAGTGCTTTAATCATCATTATAATTTTACGTAGTCCATTGTAATCATAAACCATTACTACAGAAGTGTACGTAATCATAAAACCATTACTAGATAGTGGGTAATCATAAACCATTACTACAGAAGTGTAGTCGAAAAGAAACCATCATAAACCATTACTACAGAAGTGTACGTGTATAGTGCGGTAATCATAAACCATTACTACAGAAGTGTCGTATACGGTAATCATAAACCATTACTACAGAAGTTTTTTAGTGCGGTAATCATAAACCATTACTACGAAGTGTGTAGTGCGGTAATCATAAACCATTACTACAGAAGTGTACGGAGACAGTAATCATAAACCATTACTACAGAAGTGTACGTAGTACGGTAATCATAAACCATTACTGCACGTGTGTACGTAATAGTAATCATAAACCATTACTACAGAAGTGTACGTAGTACGGTAATCATAAACCATTACTACAGAAGTGTACGTAGTACGGTAATCATAAACCATTACTACAGAAGTCGTGCTTAGTGCGGTAATCATAAACCATTACTACAAAAGTGTGCATACGTAGTACAGTAATCATAAACCATTACTACAGAAAGTGTACGTAGTGCAGTAATCATAAACCATTACTACAGAATCGTGTATAGTGCGGTAATCATAAACCATTACTACAGAAGTGTATAGTACGGTAATCATAAACCATTATTACAGAAGTGTACGTAGTGCGGTAATCATAAACCATTATTACAGAATCGTGTACGTAGTGCGGTAATCATAAACCATTATTACAGAAGTGTATAGTACGGTAATCATACACCATTATTACAGAATGTACGTAGTACGGTAATCATAAACCATTACTAAAGAAGTGTACGTAGTACGGTAATCATAAACCATTACTACATAAGCGTACGTAGTACGGTAATCATAAACCATTACTACAGAAGCGTATACGGTAGTGCAGTAATCGTACACCATTATTAAAGAAGTGTACGTAGTACGGTAATCATAAACCATTACTACAGAAGTGTACGTAGTGCAGTAATCATAAACCATTACTACAGAAGTGTACGTAGTACAGTAATCATAAACCATTACTACAGAAGTGTACGTAGTAGTAATCATAAACCATTATTACAGAAGTAATCATAAACCATTACTACAGAAGTGTACGTAGTACAGTAATCATAAACCATTACTACAGAAGTGTACGTAGTACAGTAATCATAAACCATTACTACAGAAGTGTACGTAGTACGGTAATCATAAACCATTACTACAGAAGTGTACGTAGTACAGTAATCATAAACCATTACTACAGAAGTGTACGTAGTACAGTAATCATAAACCATTACTACAGAAGTGTACGTAGTACAGTAATCATAAACGATTACTACAGAAGTGTACGTAGTCAGTAATCATAAACCATTACTACAGAAGTGTGTGTAGTACGGTAATCATAAACCATTACTACAGAAGTGTACGTAGTCAGTAATCATAAACCATTACTACAGAAGTGTACGTAGTACGGTAATCATAAACCATTACTACAGAAGTGTACGTAGTACGGTAATCATAAACCATTATTACAGAAGTGTACGTAGTACGGTAATCATAAACCATTATTACAGAAGTGTGTGTAGTACGGTAATCATAAACCATTATTACAGAAGTGTGTAGTACGTAGTACGGTAATCATAAACCATTACTACAGAAGTGTACGTAGTACAGTAATCATAAACCATTACTACAGAAGTGTGTGTAGTACGGTAATCATAAACCATTATTACAGAAGTGTACGTAGTAGCGGTAATCATAAACCATTATTACAGAAGTGTACGTAGTCATGTAATCATAAACCATTATTACAGAAGTGTACGTAGTACGGTAATCATAAACCATTATTACAGAAGTGTACGTAGTCATGTAATCATAAACCATTATTACAGAAGTGTACGTAGTCATGTAATCATAAACCATTATTACAGAAGTGTACGT
>JAXRKP010001215.1:142500-147500 GCA_037039925.1 Doris montereyensis
GAGAGAGAGAGAGAGAGAGAGAGAGAGAGAGAGAGAGAGAGAGAGAGAGAGAGAGAGAGAGAGAGAGAGAGAGAGAGAGAGAGAGAGAGAGAGAGAGAGAGAGAGAGAGAGAGAGAGAGAGTTTCAATGAAATATAGATGCGAGCAGGCAAAAGAAGAAGGGACAGGGGTGATGTCATAGAGTGCTCTCCTCCATTTAACGTTCTTATATCCTCCGATTCGAGTAATGTAGTTTATATGCCACCAAACCAAAGAAAAAGGACAAAAAAAAGGAAAATATCAACAACAACAGCAACAACAACCGTAGCAACAACAACAACAGTAACAACAGCAAGAACGTAGAACTATGTCATTTTCTCAGTTCATTACGCCCAAATTACGTGCAGGAAGTTGCAAATGAGAAAGATTCGATAACTCACCGTCTGATAATATCGGCGGTTGATGCAAGCATTTAATGGAAGAGACCTGAAAAAGGGGTGGGTTGCAAAAACAATGAAAACAAAGAGAGAGAGAGAGAGAGAGAGAGAGAGAGAGTCTGAGAGAGAGAGAGAGAGAGAGAGAGAGAGAGAGAGAGAGAGAGAGAGAGAGAGAGAGAGAGAGAGAGAGAGAGAGAGAGAGAGAGAGAGAGAAAGAGAGAGATAGAGAGAGAGAGAGAGAGAGAGAGAGAGAGAGAGTAGAGAGAGAGAGAGAGAGAGAGAGAGAGAGAGAGAGAGAGAGAGAGAGAGAGAGAGAGAGAGAGAGAGAGAGAGAGAGAGAAGAGAGAGAGAGAAGATTGGAGAGGGAAAGGGAGAGGGAGAGGGAGAGGGAGAGGGTGAGGGTGAGGGAGGGAGAGGGAGGGAGAGGGAGAGGGAGAGAGAGGGAGAGGGAGAGGGAGAGGAGAGAGGGAGAGGGAGAGGGAGAGAGAGAGGGAGAGAGAGAGAGAGAGAGAGTAGAGAGAGAGAGAGAGAGAGAGAGAGAGAGAGAGAGAGAGAGAGAGAGAGAGAGAGAGAGAGAGAGAGAAGAGAGAGAGAGCAAGAGAGAGAGAGAGAGAGAAGAGAGAGAGAGAGAGAGAGAGAGAGAGAGAGAGAGAGAGAGAGAGAGAGAGAGAAGAGAGAGAGAGAGAGAGAGAGAGAGAGAGAGAGAGAGAGAGAGAGAGAGAGAGAGAGAGAGAGAGAGAGAGAGAGAGAGAGAGAGAGAGAGAGAGAGAGAGAGAGTTACGGGGAGTGTGTCAACTAGGTACGCGCGCACGCGAACACACACACGTCAAACAAATAAAGAATGAAGACGACAGAAAACCTCTTCTATCCTTTAAAAGTATTCTTCTTCTGCCTATGCTTTAATGTACTAGATATAATAACAATCACATAAATGTGGCAGTAACCCCACGAAAGGCTAGGTCATTACAACCAAATTACAAAAATGGAGAGACGAGATCAATCTCCAGTAACAGTCAACTTGGGACTCGGTAGTGACCTCGCAAAGTGATGGCCCGGTTTCCACTTCCGGTTGGGGTTTGCAAATATTTAATTTCATTAATGAATTCTTTTCATCCAGTAAAGATCACACCCAAGCTAAGCATTTTTCTGGATTTTGCTCCGATTAATGAAAACTCAGAAGCTGCAGCTCCACTTCTTATACGAGGGAGAATTTCAAATATTTGAGAAAGAATTCATCTGGAGACAGAGTTTCAAATATTTGAGAAAGAATTCATCTGGAGACAGAATTTCAACGTTCAATAGTCTCGCTGAAATCAAAATAAGCTAATATTGTTGTGAAGATGATTTTATCCAAAAGATTTGATCACTTCATTCAATGTAGACCAATCCTCGACGTATTGTTGAGGAGAAA
This sequence comes from Doris montereyensis, assembly GCA_037039925.1. NCBI lineage: Eukaryota > Metazoa > Mollusca > Gastropoda > Nudibranchia > Dorididae > Doris > Doris montereyensis. Next base: position 144,327 of record JAXRKP010001215.1, read on the forward strand.
AAAGGTGACAAAAGTAATAGAAACAAAGGGGGCCAGGTATCAGAGAACATCTGAATAACCCCCCCCCACAACAACAACAACATATCATGGACATGTACGTAATACTAGCGCGGTCTTTATGTTATGATCTACAAAGGCTATTACAATAGAAACGATATCTGAGACCTGGTTGTAAAATCTTCTTTTTCCGTAGCGCCTGGGTCTGTTTTTGGGGCATAGGTTATATAATAATTTGTAAAATGGTGTTGCCTGTAGGTGGGTGGAGATTACTTTGCTGGAAATCGAGTCGCACGCTAGTGCACAGTTCCTGATACCCTTGTTCACATGAAAGCCTACACCGTTAATGCTCCTGTTCATCTCACCCCTGTGATAAATTATGATTCCTTTATCGATAACACGTTCTCCTACGTCCATTTGACATCGCTAAGTTTCAATACTTGCGAAGTTGAGTGTAGTTTTCTAGTTCTCGCTGTATTTCATATAACTTTCCTAATTTGCATGTACACCCGGGTTGCCAGATTGTGTTTTCTGTGACAAAAATCCCAGGAGTTTTGCATTTTAATGTCCTTGATTTTCCAAAATGTAGGCTATTTATTCAATTCTCTTTGCTTTTGGGCTTACAAAAAATACCACACTGATGTCTACAGTTAAGACAAGTAAGAAATGGAATTCAGCTGGATCTTCTAAATGCTGTCATTAGGACAAGGGCACATTATTGCTATAACAAATAATTCATAGCCTTTGCAGCATTCCCCTCAATGCTTAAAATGTTCTATGCCTCAATACACAATCATATGAGCAAAGTCGGTATTAATTATATGGATCAGAAGCTTTCCATAATTAATTAATTAATTTATAATTCATAAAATTAAAAAATGGCTTTTTATTTCCCGCTACTTTTTGGACGTAATTTCGAATTTCAATCCGAAAATCTACAAACTTTGGAAATGTATTCAGTTTTAGCAAATGTATAGGTTTTAAAACAATCCCTTATGCATAATAGCCCAAGTCAATCTTATCTTTGTAATCCCATACATGGAACGGTTTCTTCAACCTGTTGATTATAGCATTAGGCGAGATGCACACTATGTGATTTGGTCGCACCGAGTAGCACAGACCATCAACCGTGCGAAACGTTTTAGCTTTTAGATAAGAAGAAAAAGTTGCGCTCGCCCCATGCATTATCTACCCACTGATGCCAGTCTACGGTGACTATTGAACTCGCCCGTTCCTAGTTTTTTAATTTTTCACAGGGTTGACAGACATGGCGAAACCAGGTGCACAGGTCTGATGACAGAACATCTTTATAGGTAAACTAATTTGCCCCATTGTTTTGACTATACCTACGGCCATCCCTAATCGTCTGGCCCTCCTGTTGACCCAACAGCGAAATGGGTAGCTAGGTCTGTTCAGACTCAGCGAAATGGGTAGCTAGGTCTGTTCAGACTCAGCGAAATGGGTAGCTAGGTCTATTCAGATTCAGCGAAAATGGGTAGCTAGGTCTATTCAGACAGCGAAATGGGTAGCTAGGTCTATTCAGTCAGCGAAATGGGTAGCTAGGTCTATTCAGATTCAGTGAAATGGGTAGCTAGGTCTGTTCAGATTCAGATTCAGTGAAATGGGTAGCTAGGTCTATTCAGACAGCGAAATGGGTAGCTAGGTCTATTCAGACTCAGCGAAATGGGTAGCTAGGTCTATTCAGACTCAGCGAAATGGGTAGCTAGGTCTATTCAGACTCAGCGAAATGGGTAGCTAGGTCTATTCAGACTCAGCGAAATGGGTAGCTAGGTCTATTCAGACAGCGAAAGTAAAGGCGGCGTGGAAAACAATAGCAAGCTACCACATTATGCCTTGAAATTCTACTCCTTATTACCCAAGGCTCAACTTATGCGTATGGGAGTGTGCGTACGAGTATGGGACTTACTTACTCACTTACTTACTTTAATACATGCGACTCGATGCGACAAAATAGGAATTTTATTTATGATGTATTCGCTTTAGTATCAGGTGATGATAAATAATACAGCTGGCATTACGGCACAGAGAAGCAGAGTTGCAGCACACAGCAAAGAAACAATAATTATCGACTCAATGTGACAACCAAATTCAGCGCTGCAGTCATGTTAGGATATTGACACCAGACAAATATTTAAGGAGATCTCGTGCACGGAGCCGAGCGACTAACCAAGGCACTTATAATTTCAAGTTGACTATTTCGGTAGTTTTAGCTACTGAGGTTGGGGATTTCAGAATGTCCTTCCCAATTTAGCACTTGTAGCCTACATATATATGTGTGGGTACATATGCGTGTGTTTGTGTGTATGTGTGTGTATGTGCATGTATATGTGTGTCTGTGTCCGTGTGTGTGCGTGTGATTTTCTTTTTCGCTCGAATTTTAATACATAATACATGTAAAATGTTAGGTACATTCTTACCATAATAAGTTGCAAATATCTAATATTAAAAACAATGATTTAGTGTTACATTTTTGTGTATGAAACAATCCTTGTAAAGCTACGTTGTCTGTAATTGCACTCCTCTCTTATATTTTTGATTCTGTCATTCTCTTTTTGATAAAATCATGCCTGATTGTTGTAAACACCTTAACTTGCACACGCCCATACACATATACCCACGTTGTCCTTTCATCGCCTTATCGTCTTAGACATTCAAGCATCACTCTTGTATAATAAAACTATTATATATTATCATACTATGCTTATTGAAGCTCCCATAGGAAAATAACTGAGTGAATGAAGGAAAGAATAAAGTCACTGCCGGAGGGATGAACGAATTTTTGATTAGATTGGCTTTCTTTCTGCGTAGTGGTGGCATGGAAAGAAAAGTTGTAAAATCTATGGCTGTCTGGGAAGCTATGATTTATCTCTGAAGACACATTGGACTGACCGTGGCCTCTTGGGAAAATCACTTGCTTCGAGCACTGATAAGCATAAAACGTCTGAAAGTGAAAATTGAGAAGAAGGCAAAAATAGAAAATAATAATAATAATAATAATAAAACGTCTGAAAGTGAAGATTGAGAGGGAAGGAGGAGGAGGAAAATAAAATAAAGAAGAAGAAGAAGAAGAAGAAGAAAAAGAAGAAGAAGAAGAAGAAGAAGAAGAAGAAGAAGAAGAAGAAAGAAGAAGAAGAAGAAGAAGAAGAAGAAGAAGAA
>JAXRKP010001216.1:0-62500 GCA_037039925.1 Doris montereyensis
ATGTGTGTGTTTGTGGTATATTCGTCACGGTCTGTGGTGACATGAAAATGGGCGATTGGGAGGAGGTGGAGCTTTGTGTATGTGTGTGTGTGTGTGTGTGTGTGAGAGAGAGAGAGAGAGAGAGAGAGAGAGAGAGAGAGAGAGAGAGAGAGAGAGAGAGAGAGAGAGAGAGAGAGAGAGAGAGAGAGAGAGAGAAACAGAGGTTTGAGTGTGGACGAGTGTGTGTGTGTGTGTATGTCTATGTGTGAATACTAATCATGATTATAATATGTTAAATTGTGTTATATGGTTGGTGCGAGTGGACAGTGTTTGAAAGACATATTAATTGTAAATTTAAATGTAATAAATGTATTTTTGTAACATGAGAAATGTAAATCAAAAGAAATATTGCCTTCTTTGGACAATAAAGATTATTATTATTATTTGACAATCTGTGTAGGATTATTGCTTTATTTATGCTTGGAGTGTCTGGTTGTCCCACATAATAATATGATATCTTTCAACATAAGTTATGTTGCCTTTTGGGTTCGGTCCACGATATTAACAAAATACTTTCGGCAAAATCTGGTGTGTACATATTACGTAATCCGTATGCCTCAGCTAACTTTCGTTCTAATTTGGTGCTGATCCGATCATCCGGGCAGTGGACAGGTAGGCACCTGTACGGGGAGTAGATGATCCCGCCCTCCACGAGACTCCTGCTGCCTTGCGTCTTGGCTGACCAAAGGCAAAGGGAGTTAGCCCTGAAAGAAAACAATATGCTGCCTTGCATGCTGGTCTTGACTGACCAAAGGCTAAGGGAGTTAATCTTGATAGAAAATAACAACCTGATGCCTTGCAGGCTAGTCTTGAATGACTAAAGGCTAATGGGGTTAACCCTGACAGAAAATAACAAGGCCTGGTAGGGGGCCTCAATGTGGCAGTCCCACCATCTACCTAGGGTACAGTGAACTAATCCCTGCTTATCAAAAAAACAAACAGATTCAGAGAAAAATAAATATAATATAACCGGCTTGATCTTTCGAAGACGAACTTGGAAACGAATACGGACGGTGATTTTTGGAACATGGAATGTTAAGGCAATAAATGGAAAAGAGTTAAAATTAGTTGAAAAATGGAAAAATTCAAAGTTGATATTTTGGCCATTACAGAAACAAAGAATAAATGACAAGGAATAGAAAATGTAGGACCGAATCATATTTTAATCTCAGGAGTAGATGTCAAAGATAAAGCTAGAGCAGGAGTAAGTCTCCTAGTGCATAAAAGACATGAAAAGCTACTAGAAAGTTGAAAATGTATAAGCCCACGGCTATAAGAGGTAAATATTAAACCAAAAGAACGAGAAATTAAATTATTAATAGCGTATGGACCAAACGAAGACGCAACTAAAGAAGAAAAAATATCTTCGAAAACGATTTACAAATAGCTGCAGAAAATCTTAAATCCAAACAGGAACTAATGCTTTCAGGAGATTTAAATGCTAGAGTAGGCAACAATGTAGAAACGCCAGGAGGAGTAATAGGCAAAGAAGGAGAGACAACAACTTCTCCAAATGAGAGAGACTGATAGATTTTTGCCTAAAGAATAACATGAAAATAGCCAACACCTTTTTTCCTCATAAAGATATCTACAAAGATACAAGAGTAAATGAAGACATGTGTGAAAAGTCAATGATAGACTACATAATAGTTAGCAGCTCCTTTTTTTTTACAGTACATTAGATGCAAGAGTAAACAGAGGAGCAGAAATATTTAGTGATCATCCCTTAGTGATTGCCAAAATGAGATTACTAACTGAAGAAAATAAACAGAAAAGGAAAAGACAAAAGGCTACTAAACTCAAAATAGAGGAACTAAATAAACCAGCAGTAAAACAGGTATACCAATCTATGATAAAAAAAAGATTTATCAATGAAACAGACAGATGGATCTAAAATGATAGCACAATAGAAGAAAAGTGGCACTCCTCAGTTCTACTGAAGAGGTCTGTGGTAGGAAACAAATTAAAGGTGATAGGAAAAGAACAGCATGGTGGAATGAGAATGTCAAGACTAAGATCAAAGAAAATAAGGATGCCTGGAAGAAATATTTGCAAACAAAGAGACCAGAGGATATGTTAGATTACGTGAATTAAAGAACTATCGACAAAGAGGAAGTTAGGAAAGCAAAACAGGAACAATGGGAAGAGTTTAGACAAAGACTTCAAGAAAGCTATCAAGGAAATCAAAAGCTGTTCTGGGGGGCAATGAAGAGCACGAAAAAGACCAAAGCATGCCCAATACGACAAATTAAGAATGCCAAAGCATAAATAATGAAAGAAGACAGCGAAATCATGGAAACATGGAGAAAGCATTTTCACCAATTACATAATCCATCCAGAACGTATGAAACAATGAGTAAACATCAATTAGTAAGAGTAACAAGTAATCCAGAGGAGACAGCTAAAGATGTAGATATATCAATGGAAGAAATCCAAACAGCTATTTAAAAAAAAGTGAAATTAGGAAAAGCCCCAAGAGCAGATCAAGTTTATCCAGAAATGATTAAAAACCAAGAGGAGAGAGGCAGACAAACTACTACATGCATAATACCAACAAGCATGGAAGTCCAAACAGGTGCCAGACGACTGGAAAAGGGGAACGGTAGTACCAATACTATGGATCAACTATGGAATGCTCAAACTATAGAAGGATATCACTATTTAGCGTTCCAGGAAAACTATATGCCTGGATATTGGAAATGCGACTAAGGAAAAGAGTAGAGGATCAGATTGAACATTATCAGAGGGAATTTAGACCAGGAAGAAGTGTACAAGACCACATATTTACAATTAGACAAATAATAGAAAAATTCCTTGAGAGAAAAATTGACCTGCACCTGTGTTTTATTGACTTAGAAAAGATATTTGACATTGTGAGGAGGGACGAACTATGGCATTCCTTAAAAGAACACAATGTAGAGCAAAATTTAATAGAAACCATTAAAAGTTTTTTTTACAATAAACGAACATGTGCAGTGAGAGAAGCTGGAAACATATCTGAAGAATTTGATGTAGATATAGGAGTAAGAGATGGTTGTATCCTAAGGCCTCTTTTGTTTATCACATATATGGATTCAGTCGCAAAGGCATCTTCAAAAAGGAAGAAAATATATGTAGGTATGTGGAAGCTCAAACCAGTAAATGTATCAATGCTTTCATTTGCCGATGAATTAGTTCTGTTTGGAAAATCAGAAAATGACCTTCAGTCGAATGTCAACGTTATGAACAATAAACTAAATTAAAGAGGGATGAGAGTAAATGCTAGGAAAACCAAAACAATGCTAGTAACTAGGGAAACTAAAACACAAAATGTTAAATTGGACAGGGAGAATTTAGAACTAGTTCAAAGCTACAATTCCCTAGAGTAATGATTAACTCAGAGGGTAACCTAAGAGAAGAAATCAGCCAGAGAATCAAACAGGCAAGTGCAATATATAACCGTCTAGGAAAGGCATTTGTAGGTAAGCAAGAATTGTCAACAAAAACCAAAATGGCAGTACACAACACAGTTTATTGTTCTACTCTCCTTTATGGCAAGGAAACCTGGACCTTAGACATTAGAAAATACAATCGAGTACAGGCAGCTGAAATTAAATATCTTAGAAGAGTAGTACGGAAAACTAAAAGAGACAATCAGAAACACAACAATAAGAGATCAAACCATAGCAGATGGCACAAAAACTAAGATAGAAACAAGTCAATTGAGATGGTTTGGGTATGTAAACAGAATGGATGACAATAGAATAGCTAAATCAGCATACAATGATAAAGCCCAAGTTAAAAGACCAAAAGGCAAACCTCGGAGAAAGTGGGAAGAAGATATAAAAGAGGCCTTGAAGTATAGAAATTTAACGTTTTTGGAAGGAAACAGAAAAGGCCAGGACAGGGCATCCTGGAGAAAGATCATCTCGGGCATATCAACCCCTATACACAAAGGCAGAATGGGAACTGATGAAGAAAGAAAGAAAGCTGATCCGATCATGGCTTTTTGAGTCATCAGGAATTCTTCGAGATTCACCAAGTTTGGGACACCTGATGGCTGCGATTTATTTAATGGACCGAATTCATAGGGCCCTACACATCTGCGTTTCAACCAGGCGGGTTTGACTGGAGTGGGAATGAAATAGCCTGCTGGGGGATAAATGATGTACAGTCAGTGAGCCTGCACTTGTGGGAATACGAACTATAAACCCATCTTTATTTTCTAATATACAGCCAGACAAATGTACAAAAATAGACCAAGGGGCGGACGCAGGATATCTATTGGTGCAAGATAAAAGAAGTAGAGAACTCTTCAAACATTTTTCATAGTGACCCCATTTCAACAGTAAACTTTTTGTTGCGACATCTCCAAATTACCATATGAATAACGGGTTTGTGTATCATTACCCGGTATTCCAGTAAACGGCTGAAAACACCTTGCGACCCCCTCTCCCTCGAATCCTTTTGCGACCCCTCCCCAAGACCCCCACCATAAAGAGCCCCGGAGTAGAATATGTAGATGTTTATTTATCAAATACAATCTCATGACAAGATACATTGAATAAAACAGCTGTTAATGTCTTGTGAGTTGCATGCTTGTATGAGACGGTGTATACATATAATTCAGCTTCGTTTTGCTGTACAGGGGGCATTAGTAGCTTACCCATGGAGCTAATTACTACCCATAGTTCGACACTGTGTATGTGTGTGTATGTCTTGACCTCCGCCAAACCCCTGGAGTTCGATCGAACCCAGATTCAGTTGCAATGCAATTAAAGAAGCATCTTCTAAAATTAAATTATTCGAACCCAATCAGTCAGTTTACAAGCAATATCACAACAAGAAACAGCCTTGCTTAAGATACAAAATGATTTGTTGTGCGCTTCCCATGAACGCAATGTGTCAGTCTTAACCCTGCTTGATTTAAACGCAGCGTTTGACAAACTTGATCATTCTATTCTTATTGAGCGACTTTCCAAAACTTGTGGTCTAGATGGCACTGTGTTTGACTGGTTTATATCCTATCTTCATGATCGTACTCAATCTATCTTTCTTGATAAAGTGAAATCTTCTCCTTTTCCACTCAAGTATGGGGTTCCACAAGGGTCAGTGCTTACTATATACATTGTATACACAACCGCTTGGTGATATTGTCAAACAGCATGGAGTCAACAATCCCATGTATACTAACGATACGCAGCTTTACAAATCTGCTATACCTATAAACACTAAGTATCTTTTGAAATTCATGGAATTATGTATATCTCATGTAAAATCATGGATGACTACTAACAAACTTAAATTGAATGAAGAAAAAAACCGAAATATTACTATGTGTTCCATAGGGGGAGAGGCAAGGAAAGAAAATGTTCCCGTTTCTTCCTATTAATTTACCTTATGTATATGTGTAATGGGAAAGGTGTACTGAGTTGAAATATGTCGTTGTTTTTTCCTGACGCTTCCAGTTGCCATGGAAACGCGGCCACCTTGGAATTTTGCCCCCAAATTTCCCCAACTTCAATATCGATAGGCTTTTTCCTTTTTTAAACAAATTTCTTTCAAACTTGACACACACCTTGTTTGATACAATATCTTAATTTGACCACATCGGATTTTTGTTTTCATTAGTAAGTTTTGATTTTATAAATTTTTGAAAATAGCATATGAGAACAACCAAAAATATACAAAAATATTGTACAAAAAATTCTATTCTTTAAAAACTATATTACATATATAAAAAAAACATCTGATCATTTCTTTGTTTCCCCACTCAACATCCATGCCAAATTTCATGAAGATACGTTGAGAAATTTAAAAAAAAAGTAGATAGGAAATAATGAACAAAGAACGACATTTTAAGAAAATCGTATTTTTCTCTTGTTTTCTGTTATTTGAATACATCCCCCCCCCCCCCCATAAACCTAAGAAAAGAGTAGGATAATACTTTGAAACATCATAAAACCTTAAGGGGCTCTTCAACTACTTCTTATTGACACTGTTTCAAGTGCACCAGCACCTTTTTACTCATTTTGAGATGGTGCCTTTTGATAATAGGTGCGCGGAATATGTTCCGTATTTTCCGGATGATCTAAGGCAAAGGTCATAAAAGATCCTCAAATAAGTTTGTTTTGGATAGGGTTCATTGTGACGATCAAAATGAGTACCAACTTGCCGTACTTAAGATAATATTTCCAGCTTTTATTGTATTAATAGCTATAAAATCGTATAAATTCAAAGAATCGATACTGAGCTTCTTTTATGATATCATTATGACGGGAATGAACCGCTCTATCCACTAGTATGATAGACTAAATTTTTCCCATTTTCGACGAAAATGGCATCCCCAAAAAAAAAACGTTCCCCGCCCAAAAAAGCCTGACAAAACTGTCACTGCGCTCTTTTAAATACACAGGTCCTCACGTCTGGAATTCTCTTCCGCTGTCAATACGATCTATGATTGACACATCAGAAGACACCTTTAAAAAACTCTTGAAAACATACCTCATGCGATGCTTCTTAGAAGAAAAGTAATTGTTTTAATTATGCGATTTTAATTCATGTACCATACACCTTTATAAACGATAATATGCTTTCATATATATATATATATATATATATATATATATATATATATATATATATATATATATATATATATATATATATATATATATATATATTATTATATATATATATATATATATATCTTTATATTTTTAAAAAAATATAATTTTTAAATATTTTTTAATATTTTTTTTACATTTTTTATTTTTTATATGTAAATTGCTTATGGTTTTTTTTTAAATATGTATGTTATGCGTCTAGAGCTGTCGTAAGATGGGAGAGGGCACTATAGAAATGAATTATATTATTATTATTATTATTATTATTACAGAAACTTTTCTGTTCTGTCATTCTTCAAGTTTCACACTTTTAAATGGCTTCCAGAAGACACTAGAACGTCACAATTTTAAGCCTTTTCGATCAGTATATCTTCTTCCTCTTACATAAGCTAATGCAATTGTTTGTATACATTATTCAATGTGCGAAATGGAGGAAATTATAAAAATATATTAGTATCATTCTAACGTGAATGAAATAAAGGGTTAAAGTTAAAAGCTGAATTAAAAGCGTGCCGTAAACATTATTGTTTTCATGACACCACTAAATGAATACTTATTTCAGGCTGATTCGAGTGAAAAACATATTTATCGAGATCATACATATTTGTAAGTGGCTGAGTGGTTAGGCTGCTAGATTGAGGATCATGAGGTCCCAGCTTTGAATCCTACAAAGCTGGGTCCAACGTCGTGTTCCTTGGGAAAGACACACAACACGAATTTTACTCAGTCAAACCAGGTGCAAACGGGTACAAGTAAAAAATCTGCATCAGACTAACGTGCTATTCAGGAGGTGATTATTATCACCCGTTCCACTTCATGCTATTGAAACGGTGATAAGTTCCGGCTCTATGGTCTGTAATGGCTTTGAAGGAACTTTATCTACATATTTGCAAGGCATATGATAATCAGTGAGGGTATCTGAAGGACATTGCATGGCTGGGGTTTCAAGGGAATAAAGAAATTGTCGCCAAGATTTAAGTAGATTTTTGTGTGGGACAGACTATTGGCCTATACAAAGTGATAGTGCAATTAGTTCCAAATGATATTTTTTAAGGTTTTTCATTATTCATGAAGATAGTCTACATAAAAGTTCATTTCACTATTCACGAAAGCAGCAAACACGTTAGTAAGCTGCATTTTGATTGTGGTATTTTTTTCTTCTCTTTTACGTAAACCTAAAGAGGAATCATGTAGTATTTATTTGCTATCAAACGACCATCATTTAGGGTTAGAGAAAAAAGCGAGATAAAACATGCACTTAAAAGAATGAAAGGAAAAAAAGGACTTAGAAAGTACCTACAATGTTGACAAAGAAACGAAAAAAACAAAACAAAATCAAATCAAAATAAACAAATAAAACCTAAAACATGTAAGAAGAGTGAAAGAAGTGAAACACTCCTCCAGAACATCCACGTTCCCAACCAAAAATTTAAAAAACTTAAATCTATAGATATTCTGTTTGTTTCTTTTTAATTTACCCAGCCCACCAAATGTGATGAATACAGTGGTCATTAAGAAGAAATAAAAAAATGAAAGATAAGTGAAAGAATAAAAGTAAAATAAGGAGGACCTATCAGTAGCATCAGTCAACCGTCCACCCAACAGATACAAGAAGACAAAAATCTGTTATGAAGGAAATGAATTAACAGAAACTCAAATATATATCAAATAATATTCATTTATTTTTAACTAGATCTGAACCAACATGAACAAGCCAAACAATATAGTAATAATAACAATATGTAAAATGTATTTATAATTTGTAAACAACAATATACAATTACGGTATATAATTTCTATGGAAATTTTGTTTTAAAGGTTGAGACCTGGTGTCGTGTTACGGCAGAGGACATGGTAATGTTTGACTCCAAGAGCTGACCAATCAACAGTTGGAATGTGCCAACAAAAGGCTGCAATTCAACTGAATTTGTTTTCTTTACATGAACAACCCTGAGAGGAGGAGTTCAACAGAATGTGGAGGACGAGGACGAGGGTTCATGGAAATTATTTATGCTCAAAGAAAAAGCTCTAGAGCCTCTATGTCATAGATAATCTACACGAAGAAGGTGAAAAAATACAAATAATTATTTTACAGAACTGAACTATGAAACATTATGATACAATTTAGTCAAGAAGAAAGTTCAAACATCTGTGCATAAGTAAAGAACACACATTAGAAATGGTATCTACATTTAAATAGAAGAAAACTAAAAGAAAAGAAACAAAAGAAAAAAACAATTTGAATGAAAGGTTCACAAAGAACGCTAATTAGACAGGAGCTATCAAAAACACACAACTTTTGGTTTCAATAATTTTCAATAAAACGTAACCTAAGTAAACAAAATACTTATATACTTATGTCATAAAAAAAACACATCAAGGATTATAGTTTCAAATAAATGTAACAGTAAGTAAACAAAAGATATTCATGCCAATGGAAAAAAAAAACCCATAAAAAAACCCGTTAATAAACATGATTGATTTAAAGAAAAAGAACAAAACCTAAAGCCTTAAAAAAAAAAATATCAAATCTACACAAACAATACACCCCCCCCCCCATCATCACATAAAAACATCAAAATAAAAATAGCAAATGTTTAAGTAGGTCTAATAAATGACATAATATTTCTTAGAGAACAAAAAGAAGACATGACTAATCATAAAGCTAAACAATTAGAATTGACATACACCTTATAGATAAAGCTGTTTGGTCTTTCTGCTAGAACGAAATAGAACAACACAATCTTTGACTAAAATGGTAAATGTGATTTGAAAAATTATGAGGGATACAAGAACAAAAAAGCTTTAAGTCCTTTAAATGCAGCATATAAACAGAAGAAAAAGCGGCAGCAAAAATATTCCAACATAGTATGGACATGTAATTTGGACGGCCTTATTTTGTTCTGTTGCGATTTCAGTTATTAAAAGTTGCAGAAAATGCAATCAGAACAAACAAACTTAAGCAGGACTGGAAGCTGTTGATAAAATATAGCAAAAACGATAATACTTTCCATTTTCAGGGAACAGCACATTTAGAAACACGTCTTTAAAAGGTGAAAGACATTAATAGCAAGATTGTAAGTTACAATTTTATTTTTCTCTCTCCTTAAATGGTTATGGTTGGTATTAAAAAACAATCTTTGATTAAAGAAAAAGTTAAAGATGGCAATCAATGGGACAATCACATTTGTAACATCTAAATTCTGACACTGTGTCATAGTCATATAACAGACATGTACGATTGTTTCCATATGAAATGTGCATCATACATCCTAACACAACAGAACAAGTTCTTACATTACGGTGCTCCCATTCAACCATACATCATACACCCTAACACAACAGCACAAGTTCTTACATTACACAGTGCTTCCATTCAACCATACATCATACACCCTGACACAACAGAACAAGTTCTTACATTATACAGTGTTCCCATCCAACCATACATCATACACCCTGGCACAACAGAACAAGTTCTTACATTACACAGTGTAAATTTTTGCCTTGATTGATACTTCCTTTCATTCATTCTCTATCATTTCTTCTTTCTAGACCCAGTGAGATATAAATCTAGTCTTATAGCTATCCTATTTTTTCGTTCTTGTTTCCCATACCCACACCTCTCTCTCCCCCTTCCTTTCTTCCCTGCCTTATTTTCTTCCTTTTGCTCTCTCTCTCTCTCTCTCTCTCCTTCTCTCTATCTCCTTCTCACCTTTTATTACTTACTTTATTTTCATATTTTTTATTTCATTCTAGATCTGAACCTTCCATTCTCGCTCATTATTCACATTCCCCTCTACTACGTTTCTTATCATCACTGTTTTTTTGCTTTCTTTCTTCCTCCTTTCTGTTTTTCTTCTGATATCACATTGTGTGATGCCTGAGGTAGTATTTATATCTAGATTCTAGATATTACTCGTTTGTTGTCTGACGAAGGGTTATACCCGAAACGTCACGTGTTTGTTCTGTCTTTAGTAGTGGAGTTATTGTTATATTTCGCCAATATTACACAGTGTTCCCATCCAACCATACATCATACACCCTGGCACAAGAGAACAAGTTATTACATTATACAGTGTTACCATCCAACCATACATAATGATCACTTGATTACGCATCAAAGAACAAATTGATTGATTGGTTTACATGAAATATTGTGCATACACAACAACAAAATAATGTTTTCATATCTACATGTCTATAATAACAAAGATGGGTCGATGGTCCATGATGGTCATAAAGGTGGGCTCATTACATTTGCATAATGGTGGGCTCATCACATTTGCATTATTTAACAAACAATTCAAACAAAAATCGTCTTTTGATATACAAATATGTTAAAGAAGTCTGTGCAATGCACCTTACATAATATCCTTCCCTGTCCACGACACGGTTCTCATTTACACTTCGGTTGTAAGAAATAGGTAGGTTTAAATCTCTCTCTAGATGATACAAAATGTCGGTGCAACTGTCTAAAGACATAAGTCAGCCTGACGTCATTTCTCATGCAAAGCCAAAGGAAAATATAATAGATCATTGAATGAAGCAGCATACATTATGTAATGTTTTTTGACATTACAATTCAATAACAACTTTAGTCTTTAGTGTGTAGTAAATAGGAAAAGAAAATTAGTTGTGCACAAATTGGACAGTTAAGAGTTGGAACTTTTTGAAAGATCTAAACAAGTATGCCCATTCCTTGACAATATTGACATACAAGATTAGAATTTCTAAGGCCGGAAGAAAATAGAAATCTGCATTAAGATCATGTGTGTTACTAGAATCTTTCTATTGGATCAAGGTCTCCAATATTTATAAAAACACGAAAGAAGCATGTATTTAGTCATATGTAGAACAAATCTCATGTATTATGGAATTGTGTGTTTAGGCACTTTCACCGATGAAATGTCGGTGTGGTTAGATCCAGAAATTTTATCATGCCATCAAATATTTGGCAATCTACTAAAGTTTTGAATTTTTTAAAAAGGAGAGAAAAGCTTCATTGTCATACCTGTTATGAGTTCATACATCAAATTACAATGAAATTGAACCAATGAATCAACCATTTGGATTTATCTACACTACATTGACATCCATAGATTTTCTCTTTAAGAAACCATTACTAAATCTTTTCATTGTATTGCCAAAAGCAATGAACCCATTTAATAAAAAGAGTCAACATAAAAAAATGATCATAGCTGCCAACATTTTCAAATCAGCTTGGCAAACTCATAAAGATGAGGAGGAAAATCCCAAAAGAGAAACACATGCATTGGATTTGTTTGTTTCATTGAAATTTACCCCGTCCACCATATTCGGTGATCTCAGGAGTAAATAAGAGGATCTTTCATTGAAAGTCAAAGTGAATTTAGAGGAAATACCAAGATAAAAGAAGAGTGAAAGAGGTAAGAAGTAGAACCTACCAGCAAAGCTCGTCAACCGCCCATCAATATTGAAAGAGAAGTAAAAGATTGAAAGAAGGAAATAGAACCTACCAGCACCACCTACCAGTCCCCACCAATGTTAACTATGCATTGGGGGGGGGGGAAAGTACATAACATCACACACCGCAATCATACAAACATATGCACATACACAATCAAGTTAATCAGAATTTACTAAATCTTTAATAGGCAGCATTCTCAAGGAGAATTCATAGGTTTTAAATAAGATAAAAGACAGATATCAACAGATGAAAATGAAAGGAAAGAAATAGAACCAATTATCGTCATCTGATAACCATCCAAAAATGCACACTCAAAGATCACATTATAGAATTTGTGAATCATAATAATAACGCCCTGGCCAAATGAGATATCAACAGAGAGGATAAAAAGAGGTTTACATCCAGAACATCCATATTTACATATTTTGTTGAAAATAAACTTATATGCCAATTCATTGAATAAAAAAAAATGTAGGAAATTATTTTTGAATCATGCCATAAACATTCTCAAGATATATCTCTGAGAAAGACAAAAATGAGTAACATTTGCTGCCCTATTTCAAGTTTTGTTTCCCCATCAATATCTGAGCCGCTTTGAGTAAAAGTGAAACAAAAGGAAAGGACATGCATCTCATGCAGGAGAGCATGGAAACATTAAGATTCCTGAGTTCAAGAATGGAGAAAGACAAGATTCATTTGAGAAGAGTTATGAAAACAAGAAGAGAAATATGGTCACCATCATCAGCAACTCAATCTAATTATGTCACTGTATTTCACTTGACATGTGTAATCAAACCATATATTAAGATGTGGTTGATATTTATCTTTGATTAAGTGCAACCAAATGAGTAAGAAACATGATCATTATTTTCCAAGTGAAATGACCCTGTCTTAAATCAACAGTTTTGAGGAGCTTTGTACAGAAGTCTTTAATTCATTTCACAGGCATATTTATTATCAGACAGCTATGATTCAATTGAGACACAATATGATAACACACAACTACAACAACAAAGCTGTCAAGAGAGAAGCACCAACAAGAAAAGACACATATAGGTGCTTTTAAGCACAAGTGAACTAACCCACCTTTTTTAATATAGCAAATTCAGATTTTATCATAGAAAATAAACATGGACGTTTCTCTCTCCCTGGGAGAAGTTTAGATTCACTAACTTTTATTGCAGGTGATAATAACTGTCTTGTGCTATTATATAACCAAGACATTCTCAAGTTCACAAGCAGGCTAACATGGTGGCTGCCTCAGATTAGCGAGCTCACAATTTCATAAAGAAGAAAAGGACCAAGAGGTAAATGTGTTATATCGGTTAATTTTTTTTGGCTTGCAAGTTGTTTGTGTATTGTGCTAGGCTTCATATGTCACATGCAATTAGTTTCAACGCAAGAAGGTTTTTAGTTTTTGAGAAAATAAATAAAATTGCTTGAAAGCAACTCAGGGGTAGACCATTAAACCTTTACTCAAAATCTTCTCTGTCGATTTTTTTCTCAAAACAACACTTTTCGAGATAGCCTGCTTGCTCTTAAAAGCAACCATATAATGTCATATCAACAGAGTTTTTAATTATATTATGGAAATGAAAAAAACAAATTTTTTGCCACATAATCCATACAAAATCCCTACTTTTACTTTGAATAAAATTTTAAGATCTCTCTCCCTTTCAAGGGAAAGTCAAAACAAATGTGACAAATTAAATATATAATTTTCTTAGTGTACTATGGCAAAAAAAACAGATCTAAGCAGCCTTTATGTTAGCACAACCATGTTCCTAAATTTCTACATGAGATATATATTTAAAAAAATGATTTAAGAACAAGCATAATATAGACTTAACAACAGTAAACAGTTTCAAAGCTTTAAAGGACACTGATGAGCCAGAGAGAAGAACAAAAATTGTCAAAATGATCACTTGAAATGTTAATTTGGTTTAACTCTCAGTCTTACACACCATTTTATTATCAATAGAGATTAAAAAGCACGTCCACATCATAGAACGTATTTTTCAAACAAGGAATGCAGCTCTAATTTGATTTTGTCCATATATATCATAATGAAATATATTGAGCATGAGTATTTTACAAAATAAAGCTGCCACAGATCTAAGGGATCCCTGGTAGCAATTCAACAATAGGCAACAAGTCACTCAGATTTCAAGGCAGTCTTTTCTTTCCACTGTCAAACAACAATCTTAAGGGAATGTGCAGCACCCATTAGTGAAGAAAAAAACTATTTTCAATTCTTTTTCTCTCCGAACATTTCACGTTTTCATACTAAAACTATTCTAATTTTAAAAGAATATAAATTTACATGAAAACTGTCTTTAAAACAATATAAAAGCTTTTTTTAGACATATGTTGCAGGTTTGTATCATATTTCATCTTTGTTTATGTGAAAAATTCATCACACTCAAGCCTTGGTTACTGGGTCTAGCTTTAAAACGATGTTTGGTATTGATACACAGTTAATTTTGAGTACTCCTTGCTTACAAAATCATACAGCGATGGTATACACAGACACTAAACAATACCTTGATGATTCAGCAACACGTTCCCGAGAAACAAATGTTCTCAGGTCTTCCCGTGACCTATTGTACATCATAGGGCATCCACGTTAACGGAGAGGGGAGGAGGCCCCTCAGGAATTGATAATTTTCTGCTTTGAGTATGGGTTGTTCCTCTTAGTATATATATATCAGTGACTATCAGTTACATCCCCCCTCCCCCCTTGCTTTCTTTCTCTTTTTTGTTTTGTTTTGGCAGTTGACAGTTTCAAGATTGTTTGGATAAAAACATTCTTTAATCAGCATACATTCTTGAGACAGTTTCGTTGACATGATTTTTTTGTTCTCTCCTTGCATTCTCAATCTATCTATAGCTGAAAAGACAGGGAGATTTTATATGCCCTAATGGTTTGTGTTGTTTTGGGTTATTTTGTTTTTTGTGGGTTTTTGGTTTTTTGAAAAGGAAATAGAGTTACAAAGGCGGGAGGCAAAAGGAGAATAATAATAAGTGATGAATGATGGTAATGGACTCATTAGTAAGTTTGTCATTCTCGTGGAAAATCCTAGTGCCAATTTAATGTAAAGTTCTTCACTGAGCACCTTGCTTTAAACTAAGCACACAAAGTCATATAACTTGCAGCTGAAAAGTACACATGTAAGGAAGGTACATGAAAAAACACATTAAAGACACAAGTTTTGTTTCTTTTGTATCAACAGATTATTGCAGAATGAATCTTGTAAATAAGGATTTCGAAAATTTGCAAAGCGTCACATGTCTGTTGAACAATTCAAGAAGTGATACAGGGAGAAAAATTAGACACAAACACTGGAAAAAAAAACATCACACTTCATTTATAAACTAACAAATTTGAAAATATAGCAAATTGTAAGAATGAACAACACTGACTAAATCTACACAAAAATATTTGAATAATTCAAATTTAAACACTGAGAATTAGATGAATGTTTTTTAGAGCATCATATGCCAACTCATTAAGCAATCAAAATTCAAAAAGAAATAAGTAAGCGGTAAAACGTAAAAACGCCTTTAACTTTCTATGTTTGCTGCACTCAAAGAAGCTGACATACTGGTCTGATGATTAATGGGAAATTCCGACTCAAGAAATACGCCTTGGTGAGAGGACAAAATGCAGAACACTGACTTTGCTTGAATTCAAACTGATTAGGCTTGACAGGTGAGAAAAGCATTGGCTCCTTTATTTGTGGATGCCTGAATATGAAGAGAAAACAAAAGAATGACTCACATAATGCATAACTCTGAGACATCTTGTCTTTTTCTACATAGAGTATCTGAAATCTCAAGATGATCTAATAATAATGATTTTTTTTTTTATGAGGTACAGTTTCTCATCCTCAAAAAACGTTGAGGCGCTTTAGCTGAAATGTAGTGTTGTGAGCTTGTAATCACGGCGACCATGGTTCAAGCCCCACGGTTGGCACAGCTGGGTATTTTTACAACGTTGTACTCTTAGAAGATACTTCACTCTAATTTCCTCCCCTTGACTCAGGTGCGAATAAGTACCCAGCTATAGGTAGAAAAATATCTTGTCAAAGTGTTAATACGAAAAGCCTAACAGGCTTGTGTACTCTATGCTCCCCTGGGAGTTAAAGACTTTAAATGAACCTGCATTTGTGCAGGGATATAGGCTATAAATCCATTTTATCTTTTTTTATCTTTACCTTTTGATTGCTATTCCATTTCATCTAAGCTTCATATAGAGCAAAATATAAAATTTTGACAAAAAATAAAATCAAAATAAATGGACAATGGCAAAAAGTTTATGTAGGTTTATTTTTATACCTTTTCAAATGGTATAGAAAAATAATACAAAACAAAATATCCCTTTTAACTCAAACAGAATCACACTGTTGATGAAATCTTTTTGTTGTTCTGAAAAATGTGTCTCCAGGTGGTACTCCCTAACAGCTGATCCCACCATCACTTCTTTGTGTGCTACAATATTGTAGGCAGAGGAAAGGTCAACTTCCATGACAAGGTTCCCTTTCATGGCACAGGGTTTGACAAACATTGTCAGGAGATCTCTAATTGTTCTCATCCTGAGTTGTCGTTGTTTGTGGAGGAGGGGAGCCTCTTGCTGAAAAGGAAATTTGCTGTATCTATGATAGGGAGCACATAGTCTAAAAACATGATGCTGACTTTTATCGTTCTTGATTTCAGGTTCTTGACAACGTTCTCTTTCCTGCTCCTTCCCCCTTCTCGTGACTCCAGTTGTGTCGGCGTCTTCACATTCTGCCGAGAAAAACTTGATGAGGGGCTCCCACTGGGGGGGGGGTCATACTAATGTTGCAATCAACTAGTCATAAAATCATGACATTAATTTTAAATGCTTTACTCTAAAAACAAAAAATGACAAAAATTGGTGGAATAATAACCTTTGAAAGAAAAGTAACAATTTCAAACAGCTCTAGTTCAAAACCAGTGTTTCGCTCATTTATCCAACAATATAAAATCAAACTGTTCCAAGAAATGGACTTACCTGGACTCCTCTACGACAGTGACTTTCTCACAGCCATCTGGCGGTTCTCTTACAAATGGACAAGACTTGTTCAGTTTAGGACTATACATATTTGACGTTGTTTCAGGAGATGTCTCTATGTCTCCTATTAAAGAAAAAGAAAAGTGATGAAACATAATTAAAAACAATCTGGTATGAATAATTCAAATGAAAGTCAAAGGAAAAGTATTCAATTTACAGAATATTCAGTACTCTTCTCTTACCTAAATCAATGAGAAAATAAGTGAAAAGATATTGCTACGTAATAAAAACTTGAATATATTGCCAACAAAATGCACAGAGAGAGACAGAGAGAGAGAGGTTCAATTACATGCATAGTTTTTGGAACTTAAGGTGTAAGGAGTTCTGTTGATAATGGACAATACAAATTTGTAACAGAAGTCAGCATGTCTCAACCTCCTGAAAAAGAAATAAATTGTTAAACTTAACTCAGAGAAATGAAAATATTTTAAACATTAGAAAGAGATATAAATTTCAGACAAATATCCAACCTTTACTAGATTTGCTATCGGCTGACTCAGATCTGCTACTAGGTATTTGAGAATTTTCATTGCTTCCCAGCCATGGAGGAGTAGAGCCAGTTGAAGGGCTTAAGGATGTAGGCCTGTTTACAATGGTAATCACTGTGGTTGGCTCCAGTTGACCGGATGGGGTCTGGGTATCCACACTGCGCGTGCAGCTTAAACGTGTAACTTCTGGAACCGGAGCTCTGTGGCCATCAGGGATGTCCTGTAACTTTAGAAGTTTAAATGTCAACTTTAAAATAGGTTTTGTTAGAAACATTGCCTGGGGTACAGAATACAACAAGAGTATGTCCATTTACGTGTGTGACATGAAAGAATTTGTAAAAGAAATAGGTTTCACACACGTATATAAACATACAAATTACTGAGACACTTGTTTTATCCAAATACTATGAATGTCTACATAACTTACGAACTTAGATACAAAAAACTTTCTTATTCCTTCAATGGAATTTACCAAGTTCACCACATGCAGTTATCTCAAAGGGGAAGTAAAGGAAACAGCAAGATGAAAACATAAGTGAAATAAATAGAAGTATCACCTACCAGCAACACCAACCAGCTGCCTACTGAATAATATAATAAGTTACAGTAGTCTCCGCTAAATTACACGCCGCCAAAATACACATTTCGTCATTATGCACGATTTGTTCATGTCACCGAATTGTACAATGCTAATTGCAACAACGCTCGCTTGACTTCGCCAAAATGCAATATATTTGTGCAAGTACGTCTTCAATTGATTGCATTTAAAGAGTTAATTCAAGTAAAAAAAAAAAACTTGCTAACGTTTTCTTGCCTCGTCCCAGTAACAAAATCTGCCATGCATGTGTGTGTGTGTATGTGTGTGTGGCCTGTAGATAATATTATGTGTTAACTATGTGCAAACAACCATGCCTAGTCTTGGCTGTCTCGGCTCTTGTCACCCTGCCCATTCCCTCCCCAACTCGGCCATCGAAAATGGTCTGCCAGACAGATACCGTGAACGGCTCACGGTGAAAAAATCTGAGAAAGGTCTTGTGTCACTGTTATGATATGCGTATAAATAAATAAAAATGTATTCCTCAAGTTGCCAAATGTCACCATCATCTCATTCCCTCATGTAGTCTTCAGTGAGAGAAGAATAAATGTAAATACACGTAGTGGGTTGTGGTCCTTGACTCCGTCAAAATGCACCTTCACCAAAATGTATAATTTTTCGTCCCCGTGGACCATGCATTTTGGCGGAGACTACTTTTTAATTCAAATGCACACATATATCCTGTAGATGCGAGAATGAGATTACTTAAAAATCTATCGCAAGTAGATTAAAGGGGGAAAAAACAACATGACATAGGTATATCTACCTTTAAGATCTCTGTATCTTCAGCTTCACTTGTTTTTATTGTCACATTTTTTGTCGATGCAACAAGTTTTTCAATTTCCTGTTTTAAAACAAAGATCAAGAATAGAAATTAAATAAACTATGCAGTGAACGCTTTATGATAAACTTTTGAAAACCTATAATAAATCAAATATCTATGAGCCCTATTATTATAGTAGGTACCAGTGTTATGCATATTGTCATTATCATTATAATCATGATCATTATTATTATCATCATTGTCTAGTATTCTTCAAACATAAATTAAAGGTGGAACTATTTTTAATTTTTTAAAATTAAAATACTAAAAAGACTTTATTTGCCGTACCAAATTCAATCCTTCTACCGTTCCTTTGAAATCGATTCAAGTTTTGTCTCGGAGGGTGAGTAGTGGATGTAAGAGTGGATTTTCCTTGCTGAGCAAATACTGTTGGGGGTGCTGTCAAAGATAATGCTGCATGATTTGCTGGGACGGGACTTGATCTTTGTTTTCCATTTTCTAGTTGTTTGCTTCCTTCTTTAGACTTTTGTAAATGTTGCTTGAAGAATTGTAGCTATTTTAGACAAAATGAGAAAAATGTATTTCTAAGTTCGGCTCAAAGGGGTGGGCTGGCACCTGAACTGGCGAGTTTGGGACATGGTGGGTGGACCAAGTTGGAACGAACATCAAAGAAGAATGCACTTCAAACTGTCTAAAATTGAACAAGTCTACAGTGGAGCTCACCTTCAACGGCTCCAGTCACAACAGGAGCTTGCTTACCAGGGGAATTCCCAATTTCTTCTCTGTTTACAGTTTACAAAAAAGCTGGGGTAGAAAGGGTTCAATGATGACGGCATGGCTATAGCGGGACTTTCGCTATGTGTCAGTGCTGTAATTTCAAGAAAAGTCATCCCAACTTTTGATGAAGTGCCAATCCCACATGCACAGGCTAGCCTCAGGTCTTGAGGGAAGGCTGTGTGTGTACAGCCATTCCACAATGCTTTTGCCCATGTTTGTTGGGCAGGGAGTATGCGACTGTCTGAATAAGGGAGTGGCAATGGCATTTTGTGCACAATTGACTAACAATTGGTCAACGAGCAACAATTGTCTTCACATGTGTCATTTACCTGGTGTCAGTCAGCATCTACTCTATTAATTGCAATGCAATGCATTCATATCATTCATTTGTCCGTCTCGCCTGTACACAACACACATCAATACACTTACACAGGCATACATCCATCATGAATTAGAACTGAAACGACACACATACATGGCTCTAGATCTGTCATTCATTCAAGCATTGGAATGACTTGAAAGATTTATTTGTTTTTTAATTGGAATTCACCCTGTCCACAATGTGCAGTGATCTCAGGGTGAATGAAGGGGGGAACGGGTCCTGGAAAGAAAGTGTTCCCGTGTGTTCCTATCAATTTAATTTATATGTATAGGTGTAATGGACATGGTGTACTGAGTTGAAATATGTCATTTTTTCCCTGCTGCTTTCGGTTGCCATGGAAATGGTGGCCATCTTGGATTTTGCCCCCAAATTTCCCCAACTTCAATATCGATAGGCTTTTTCATTTTTCAACAAATTTCTTTCAAACTTGGTTAACACCTTATTTGATACAATATCTAAACAGATCAGATCGGATTTTTGTTTCATTAGTAAGTTTTGATTTTATGAATTTTTGAAAATAACATAAGAACAACCAAAAATATACAAAAATATTGTACAAAAAATTCAATTTTTCCAAAACAATAATACATATCAAAAAAAGAATCTGATAATTTCTTTGTTTTCCCTCACTCATCATCATCCATACCAAATTTCATGAAGATACGTTGAGAAATAAAAAAGTAGATAGGAAATAATGAACAAAAAAGGACATTTTGAGAAAATCATATTTTTCTCTTGTTTTCTGTTATTTGAATACATTTTTCTACCATAAACCTAAGAAAAGAGTAGAATAATACTCTGAAATATCATAAAACCTTGAGAGGCTCTCAACTACTTCTTATTGACACTGCTTCAAGTGCACCAGGCACCTTTTTACTCATTCTGAGATGGTGCCTTTTGATAATAGGTGCGCGGAATGTGTTCCTTATCTTCAGGCCGATCTAAGGCAATATTCATAATAGATCCTCAAATAAGTTTGATTTGTGCTAGCATTTATTGTGAGGATCAAAATGAGCACCAACTTGCCATACTTTAGATAATATTTCTGGCTTTTATTGTATAATAGCTGTGTTGAAAGATAGGCCTGTATTGTTTCTAAAAAATTTGTATAAATTCAAAGAATCGATACTTAGCTTCTTTTATGATATCACTATGACGGGAATGAACTGCTCTATCAACTAGTATGATAGACTAGATTTGTCCCATTTTGGGCAAAGATGGCATTCCCAGAATTCCCCCTCCCCAAGACAAAACAGCAAGAGGAAAGAAATATGCAGGAGTGGAGTAGAGAGATAGAACCTACCATCAACCGTCCATGGCGTGAAAGAAGAAAAGACTTGAGATGGTTGAGAAGACAGTGAAGACATCGGTAGAGAAAGAAATTCATGAACATTAAAAAACATATTACATGTCGACAGCAGTACTCAACAACGGTATTTCCCCCTTGATCTCAATCCTATTGTAGAAAAAAAAATTGACAATTCCTTTCCCAAAAATGGTGTTTTTACAAAATAGATGTTTGTATTTGCATTTGATTAAAATTACTTAATTATGTAAATGTATTAAGAAAATTTATATTCAAAACCTACTGGTCCCCCCCCCATTATTTATTTAGTTATGGTGTAATTGTGACGGGTATCTCGCCCAGCGCTTAGATTGATACGGATACACAAAATGAGACTGTCAGACTTCACACCAAGATCAAGTCTCCATTATTTCCATGATCAACTCATTCTGTGATTGTGAAGGACATCGATCACACTTAGCACTGTACAGCTGAATTCGTCTTACAATAGTATTACTATTGTACAATACACTACAGTACAACACTGCACACACAACAGACAATACATATATTGTGGTTGTACTGTTATTACTAATTTACAAAGTGAACTTAAGCAATAGTAGTATAGTAGCTTGGCTTTATTGTAAAAAACGGCACTCTCTCTCTCTCTCTGTATATATATGTTTGCGCGTCTGTATGTGTGTGGTGAGAGAGAGAGAAAGAGAGAAAGAGAGAGAGAGTTTCTGCCTAGTGCTTTGTCTGACACTGACACTTACCAACCTACCTTTATGGCCTCACCAGACTTTGAGACTATTGAGAGATGATTACGTGCATGACCGTCCGGAGGACAAGCTGAGTGTTGGTGATTTATTGTTGTGTCATCACTTTGAAGCGTCTCTTTAGTCAAGAGTTAGATTTTCTCTGTTCTCATTCGCACCGGCCCCGTATCGTACATGGCTAGCATTCACACATTTTGTCACGTCCAGATTATAATTATGTGATTGTTGAGGAATTATGAGCGCGCACTTGGCGAAGTGAAACCAAGACACTGTGCATTAATAATAGGGGTTTGTATAGCGAAAAATTGGTCAGAACGAAAAGGCATGTGCTTGGGCAAAGCGTGCACTTAGCCAGCAACTACTGTACTAGCAAGGCTGAACAAGTTACTATGATGTACATGACAAGTAACTATATTTATAAGCTATGCTATGAAGGGGTTAAGAAGGAATGGAATTGTATGGCTTAATAGGGGACGTCACATTCATATTCTTGATACATATAAAAAAATTGATCTCCTTTTTTTTAAATTTCATTTGTCATGTGATATTTGTGTAAATATGTTACTCAAGTTAATATAATAATTTTAAATAGCTTTTAAAAAATTAATACGGCAATAATGATTTAAACTGTTAAATACAAAGATTGCCCATTACATGTCTTTCTTTCAATCAAGCTTACCTTAAGTTGATCTCCCTGTCCAAAAGAAGCAGATCTTCTATGACTTTTTTTTTCTTTTTCTATTTTGCAATCCCACTGTTCGACCGTCTGTCAGAAAATCATAAAATAAAGACAAAACTATTGTCATACAGCAGAACTGAACTACAGTAGTAGCAGCCTAAGAACATACCCTTTGAGAAATTGAAAAACTATGCTGGCAGGCAGCCCGTGCTGGTAAGCGGACAGCAAAGAAGATAACCCATACATGCAATATTATGTCCATCAATTCAATAAGGGACAGGTGAGCCTTACAGAGGGTCAAACTTTGTGTAACCAATGACCATCCATTTCTACCTGACAAACACGCAACAAATCAATGAAAGATTCCTCATTCACTAACACCACATTGGTTGAACACAAGTCTTTGATTTGATTGACAGCAATTAACCTCAATTGTTTCGTAACGCATGTTAAGCAATGATGAATTTAGACTATTGGTCCTTTTGCCTGCTAAAAACATCATGCATCATGACGCCACCCTGTCTGGCAGGTAGGATAAGATTCACTATGAAGGCCTATATGCCAGACAATCCCGACTGTTTGCTTGGCCCAGGTGGATGAAATTATTACTGTGCCATCTGACATTTATTACAGCTGAGAGGCATGGCTTGATCATATACACATCTGGTTTAATTGAAATGCCTTCATATTTGAAATCTATGAAATAAGAGATGTCTTGACAAATTTGAAAAGTTAAGTGTCTGTTAAAATTTATATTCTCAGCCGGTCCAGTCGTGTTGATAAGGGGCCAATTTATATAGCAAAAAATGTTTTCTGAGAATAGCATCCTGGTAGGCAGATGGCGCAATTAGGAGTGTGTTCTTAGACTGCGATTACTGTATGTTAATTTGATGGCACAAAGTTCTACAAAATAAAGAAAATAAGAGGAGTCCTACAAATATCAACAGAAAAATATTTTAATTGCTGTTTTTAATTCTCATGATTTTTATCAATAAAATTGTGACATATAAAATCTTTTGAGGACATTATAACATTGGGCAAATACTTTTCCTTTCATTTGCATAAAATTTGGTATGACTTAACAGGAAGACGACAATTTCTTCTTTTTTGAATGATCACAACTTTGTACCTACAAACATTTCTATTCACTTTTATATTTGAATAAATGTATCTTTCGTAATTTTTAGAATCAGGCATGGAAGATCTCCCAAGAAGTAGGCAGGTGTGCTTGTACAGGGACTACGCGACCCTGCCCTCCATGTTGTCTCCAGCTGCCTTGCAAGCGTGTCTTGGCTGACCAGAGGCTAAATGTTGTCTCCAGCTGCCTTGCAAGCGTGTCTTGGCTGACCAGAGGCTAAGGGAGTTAACCCTGACAAAAAAATCACAAACAAGGCCCGGTAGGGGGGTCTCAAAGTGGCATCCCCAGCGCCTACCGAAAACAGTGGGGTAAATTACATGCTAAATTTGATGTGATTTGATTTTACCCACATCCACAACTAAGGTGATCCCAAGAGTTTAGGTAGAATTTATAATTTAGCCCAGACTGCCCTGTAAACAGTCAAGGGATCTTTAACGTGCACACTGTTGTGATTTGCACAAAGGCCTCCGTCTTATCATCCGTTTTCGATGGGATTAGGTGTTGATCCCCCTTCATGGACCAGGGGACAGAAAAAAAACTCATGGAAATTTTTTCAACCGCTGTCGTTGCTTGAACCCACGACCTTTTGGTTGAGAGGCGACACCTTGCCTCTGGAATACCAAGTCCCCTTTGATTGAAAACACTGTCTAAAAGATTGTGATTGTGTGCCGAACATGGATAATATTCCCCGGCACATTTCACATTTTTAAGAAGGTTTTGTAATCGTTTAGCTTAAATATCACAGAATCGCCATCCAACAAAGCACAGATGACCAATAACGGGTGACAAAGTAATTTTTCTCTGTGTTTTCCTGGTATAATATGATAATTGTTCATGTCAACCTCGGCATCCCCTAATGTTTATCCTCATGATTCATTTTCCTGATACTTTCCTGACCGTGAGACATTTTTTCATTTTCCCTGATTTCCTGAAAATAGCCTGTTTAAAGTCAACAGCTTAGGATTGAGAAATTCTGTTGGCTTTAAGTGAGGTTGACATTATCTGTCTTGAAGGGAAACAACCCATCGACTCTGTATACTAAAAAGACATATATATGTGAAGTAAATTTCTTCAATCATAATTATGACATCCCTATATTTCAAAGCAAACTTACCTGTGTAGATTTATCACACATGAAAACACCTGACGACTGATAGTGGTGGTAACTGTTGATATCTTTTGGCCATTGACCAGTCAAGTAGGATGGTACAACTGTATCCACTGAACTTGCCCTCCATTTACCTATTACAGGACTGTGCCGATGGGATTTGTTTTTCTCTGAAATATTACCAAATGATAATAAAAGTATTATAATACATATTTTCATTGTGAGCTTCAATTTCCTCCTAATCCTCCTGACTATCCACACAAACAGACAGCTGTGGGGTCAGAGAAGGGTAAATCTCATTTTTTTGTTGTGAACCTTGTTTTAGATTTTCACAGCTATGTGAAATTAATTGTAACTTTAAAAATAAAGAAGCATTATAACAGCTGGAATGAGACAGCTAGATCTAAATCAAGAATTGTCTCTCTGCGAAAAATGAAGCAATTTCAACATATGTGTTAAAAATGAAAGTAATAGACTTAGCTTTAGTTAAGTAATGCATGGGAGCAAAAACAATCTAGGTCTTGATCTAAACTAAATACAGTGCTTTCTATCTTGATAAAAAAAGAAAATTCTTATCTTTTGAAATGGCATCGTTAATATTGTTCTGTAGTCTTAATCCAAGAAAAGCGCAGCATATTGCCCCTATTGCTTCCAGCCAAAGAGGCTCTGCCATGGAACGTGAAACCAGCACTGGACACATGACCATATGATTGACATCCATTTTTTCTAGCTAAAGCACTGTAAGCTAGCATTACTAGGCGTTAACGGTGAAGGTTACGCTTTATTGATAATGTTACATAATAACCCCACAGAGTGCACATCCTGTAGCCCCAACTGTCTCTACCCAGGAAACCTTGCCCTGTCATTAAACGTGAAGGGAAGGTAAGACTGGCTCTGACCGGACGATTGAAATCTGGTTCTTCAGTTGTGTAGAGCAGGGTATCTTGTAGTCATGGCATTAGTGGGGAAAGTTCCACGTTTATCGTTATATAATAGAAATAATGTTTTGAAAGATAGATGAGAAGGTAATTTAGTCCAACATAGATTTTTCCTCAGTAAGAGAAAGAATTTGTTGCATGCATGATACTGGAATGTTTCCTTAATGTTCAAATGTGCATTGTAATTTAGCACACTCTCGCTGAAAGCCATGTTTTTCGGGTTTTTCATAATCTACGTATATACGTCAATACATTCTTGTGTAAAATAAGAAAGTCAATACAGATCAACCTATCAAACTTAACCAAATCAGGCTTGATTCAAGTATAGAGTGGTACATTTTCATTTCAGCTGGTGTTCCCCCTCTGTATTTCTCTCTCTGTCTGCCTGCCTACTGACTGTCTGTCTGTCTCTCTCTTCCTCTCTCTCTATCTCTGCCTCCTGTCTGTCTGTCTATCTCTCTTTCCCGCCTCCCTCTTTCTCATTTCATCATTGGTCAGTGTTATAAATACATTCACCCAGACAAATGCTTGTTAATTTAGTAGTATTGAAATGGGAGGACCAATCAATTAACAGTTCATGTAAATGTGTGTCTTCACAGAGAGCATAATGTGTTGAATTCATTTAGAAATTGCTTTCTGTTGGTCAGCATAATAGGTTTATTGGCTAATCGATAAAAGTTAAATGTCAATCAAATGAAAAGTTCACGTTCCAATCTCAATTGAGCTCAGTCAGTCATGATGGTCCTTACACACGAGTGCCAAATTTCACACCTATTGCCGGCCACAGGTGTGAGAAGTGATCAACGAAGCAGGCCAGACCGAGATCTGATCACACCCCAAAAGCAAACAAAAAACGTACATGATGCATGTACGTCCAGCACGCTTCCAGGATACAAATGAAATGTTTTGGGGTTAACATAAAAGGTCAGTTAACTTTCAAAACATGTGATAAATTATATTATAAAACTGGCATATATATATTTATAATCGCACTTTATCAATAGTTAAACGATACTGAAAAACACATATCGCGCGTGATCATGCTCTCCTCATTTTCTCTCTCGTCGTTCAGGCCGACTGACCACGATTTACCGTGATAGTGATACTGATAACCTCTCCTCTCACTTTTCACAAGCCTCCGTGACTGAGTCTGACATGACCGTTGGACACTTGGCGGTGCTGAAGTGCAATCATTTTCTCACCACTTCGCGAGGCCTAACTCTGGTAATGAGACTTGAGAGATGAATTCTTATTATTGATAAAAAATGAGCAGTCAGTAGCCGTGGTGTTGAAAGGCAGAGAATATTAATAATAATATTCTACCCCTTTACTGGTTCTAAAGAACTGTTTCCCAGTTTTATCATCTTCTTAGTCCCTATGCATTAAAACAAACAACAAAAGGCTCTGCTTGTGTGTTTCCAAGTCGTCTTCCCAAGTCAGTTGTCTCTCTTTTATTACTCCCACTTTTTTCATGCAAATGGCTGGGGCAACCCCTCACTGTGAACTCTCGCTGACCTATCACCGAGGTCAACCACTACGTTTAGTGAGAAACTAAACGAACACTGATGCACAGCTCTGTGTGCCTATGGGCAGCAGTGCTAAAGTGGAGTCATAATAGGGTGACGACTGGAAAACACATACGTGAGAGTGAAAGGCCCTTCATAACATGTCACACATCGCTCTAGCGATCAAGGAGCATGAGAGTGAAATAGGGCTATTGGGACCATGCCCAGTATCAAGCATAAACTGGGTTTGTAATCATATTCAAGGTGAAATCTTGGCAATGCTAAAGTGTGATTATCCCATAAAATTTAAACATAAAAAGTAAGACAAAGACTGCAAGAAAATATTACCCTTCGGACTAACAGAGCCTGGACTTTTTCGTTCTGGTGAGAAGTGACGTTCTGGTGGTGACCTTCTAGACCAACACAGTTTGGGATGGCTATCCCGTGGTGAAGGGCTTGACTGTGATGTATGGGTATGACTTGAGCTGGTAGCACTTTGATTATATTTCAGGGAAAAGGCTTTTACAGCTTTAATAGGCCCCTGCTTTGAAGTTGAAGGTGAACCATTCCTACGGACACGTTGAGCGGGCTGGTTTGACATCTTTTCTTTTTACATCAAACAAATTTTTATTTTACACCGTCACTGATATGAAGAGTGAACAATAATGTAACACAAGCTAAAAATCCAGATAGAACCCAGATAGATCTAAACTATCTGTATGTCCAGAGTAAAGAAAAAAATTAATCTTGATATGTGACCATCAAAGAATTTTAATCAAAATGCATCACTTGCAGCCTATCAGCAGGCAAGCTTTTTGTTCATAAATAGACCTAGATCTATCAATAAAAGATTTTTCGATCAAGATCCTGATTCTCAAATATTATATGGAGATGATCTTTTATCCTCTCTTATTTGATATAAATATTTAACACAAGTTTAATATATTATATTTCCTCACTGGAATGAATAATAAAGTAAACCTTCCTTTTGAATTTTAAGTTGTGAAACTATCAACTTATTAAGCTTGGATAAATAAAATGAAGTTTAAAGGGCATTGCTAATCCATTGTGCTACCTCCAAATGCACAAAATAACAAAACCCAGAAAAAATAGATGTAGATCTAGGTAGATCTATAGAGCTAGATCTAGAATAAAGTTATCTAGATTCTAGATCTATCTTGATATCTAGCCCTATCCAGATTCTTGATCTCTAGCTCTATAAAGATCTATATCTAGATCTAGATCTAGAATCTAGATCTAGATCTAGATCTAGATCTATATCTCTACAACGCCGCTAAGGTTGCTACAACACGGGTGATGGTATTTCCACGAGGGTTGGACTGTCCATATGAAGGAAAATCACAGATAAGACGAAACATTCACGTTCACAACTTGTATACGATCACACCCGCTCCTATCCTGAGTTTGTTCTAGATCTAGCTTTATTACGGCTAAAACTCCTTAGCTATTAGCTCACTGACCGAAGGCTTGGTAGGTTTCACACACCACAGTGTTAGTGTACAACAAGCGTTGTTTTCACAGTATTGAATGTGTCTTTTCAACACACACAAAATAATCCTCAAAAGTCCTTAAAATCACTAAACTAGTACACACAAAGAATCCAAGCATTTCTAACAGAGTTGATAAATTAATAATTCTGGTAATTCAATAAGCAGATCTAAATCTAGACCTAGATCTAGTCCTAGATCCGTAGATCCACACAGATAAGTACTAGATTGCTAGATTTACTGTGAACACCGAACACAAAAATGTAGCGCAACTAGTGTCATGTGACCTGAAAATGGCATTTAATTGGATGGTGCCATCAGACAGTAAAGTCGGCTGTCCGTCTTTGTTTGATTGTGAAGTTTTAGATTATTACGATTGTATTTATTAAAGACATATTGCTATTGCAGTAGATTCCAATGCTATCATTTTTAGCTGAAAGAGATGTGTAATTAAGATTCAATTATGCCAAAGTCAGATTAACTAATTCAGATGTTTTAAGTATTTGTCTCCCTTGTTTCACTAGTTTCGTTTTCTACAAGAGAGGTTGAAAACACATTGCAGAGTCAGTTTAGTCGATGGATTGTTTTGTTTTGTCTTGTTCTGTTTTGTTGTTGTTGTTTTTTTCAATTTGCAATTTTGTTATGTGTCTATATTCCCATTCATCATTCTATAAAAAAGAACTTGAATATCCACAAATCCGTTCACATTTTGGTCGAGACCTCCATTCTCTATATTTCGCCTCAACCCTTTCGCGTGCCTAACAACGCGGTCAGGGATCGTTCATTAAATTTTATTTTTGTAAGATTAGTCTGTGGTTCGTATGCAGCAGTAGTAACATGTACATTGTATCTCTAGATCTAGGCAAACATCAATTCCATTTGATTTTACTCCCATTCACAATTAAAGTGATCTCGGTTTTTTTGTGTTTTTTTTTGGTAAGATTATCAATTTTACCCCCACTGCTCCAAAACCAGCGCAGGGATCTTTAACGTACACAACACATTGTTGTGCTGCACAAATAAAGGACATCTCCGGTGGGAATGGGAAATATGGAAAAGAGTTGTGTCGATCACCTACCTGGATCGGGGTGGGTGGCGAGGGACGGATGTTACCCGAAAGCTCGATAATTTGTTTTCGACTTGTTAGGACACGGGCCCATGATCTTTCGGTTGAGAAATCGACACCTTGCCTCCGGACCAATGTGTCCCCTCCAGGCAGACAACCAATCATTGACCAGGGCAACTTTCTTTCTCATTCGCCAAAAGGTGTGCTCATCCCTGTTGAGTTTCCACGAGAACGTGATCGCTTACCATACTGATTGACATCATCGTCAAAGCCTTTTATCCCTACCAGGGTATAGGCCACAGACATACGATTCCCATATTTCCTTCTCCTGAGAGATCTGTCTTAGCTCACTCCAGTTGACATCCAGTCCCTTCCGGTCCTTTTCTATGCTCCTTCTCCAAGTGTCCCTTCAGTGCGACTGTTTATCTGAAAATACGTTGGTGGTGTGTAAGTTGCTCTTGCTGTTCAGTATTCTTCAGGGCCGGATTACAGTCCCGTAGAGGTCTACAGCATTAAAAAGATTTAGCTTACCCCCCCCGTCCCTCATATATGTAATTCAAAAGATAAACCCAGGCAGTAGGCTAGTGCTTACACATGTGCGGGGTCTAGGCATCCCCGCCCTACATGAGTCTCCTGCTGCCTTGCAGGCGGGTATGGCCTGACCAAAAGCTAAGGGAGTTAAGACTGACAGAAAATCACAACCAAGGCCCGATAGGGTGTCTCAAGGTGGCAGCCCCAATACCTACCTATTGTCACAGTGGGCCAATCATTTGCTTACTCAAAACCAACTGGTTCAGAGAATGAAGATATGATATCTGGTTTGACTTTAAAAGCCGACCCTGGAAACGAACACAGACTTTGATTTTTTTTTTTATCATGGAATGTTAGGGCAATAAATAGAAAAGAGTTACAATTAGCTGAAGAATTCGAAAGATTCAAAGTAGAAAGAAAGAAAAAGGACAATGAATAGAAAATGTAAAACCGAATCATAGCATACTTAAAGTTTCTCAAGAGTATGTATATAATATGTAAAAGATATAGCTAACACAGGAGTAGGCCTCCTTATGTATAACGGACATGAAAAGCTAAATTAAATACATGTAGTTAGAAATGTATAGGCCTGCTATAGTTAGAGGTAAACATTAAACCAAAAGGAAGAGGAATTGAATTATTGATAGCTTATGCACCAAAGGAAAACGTCACCAAAAAAAGAAAATTTATCTTTGAAAGCAATTTATAAAGTAAACTTAAGGAAGGGGGGCTCCTGGTGTGATTTATTGGCTGTTAAGTCTGGGTGTTTCCGTTTGGTATACAGATGAGTAACTGTCAAAATATAATCACTCTATACCATTGAAAAGTTTATAGCGTCCTTGGTTTCCATGGAAACGGCCGCCATCTTGGATTTTGACCCAATTTTCAAAATCTATCTCCTCATTTAGTAAAAGCACTCAAAATCTGTGCAGATCGTTTTTCCATTCAACACCTAAAGAGCGACGTCGGGTTTCTTAGATATTTTGGATAGGTTTTTTTATAATGAATTTTTGAATATCGTACAAAAATGGCATTTTCATTACAAAAAAATCGAAAAGTTAATCAAAAAATGTTTGTATACGACTTCATTTTATTAAGATTGACAAGAGGAACATGTGTGTCAAATATAATAATATAAATCGGTCTGTAAATGACGGAGGATTGCCTTTCTTGTAGCAGCCCCCTTACTCTTTCGACAGTGTCTGGCAATGTGACATTGTTTCTAATGTAAAAAGGATTGTAAATCTAGGTTTAGATGTGCATTGCTGTGAAAACAGACGTCAAAATGACCAGGTTTTTTTATGTCCTCTATTCCTTTACTTGTTCGTGTGTTTACATGCAGCGTGCCTTCCAACTCTTCGTCACCCAGCCAGCGCTGGGCCAAATCGGCGTGCCATGTTCGCGAAAGCCAAGCGAAACAACTGGTATTGCCACGTTAGTGATTAGCCGTCACAAGAGGGGTTTCAGTGCCAACTTCTCAGTCAGTGTTAAGGTAATTGAAGTCAAAATTTTGACTGTTTTTACCTACCCTCGCCTACAAAATATTGACGTCATAAGGACATTTTTCTGCTACAAACTTGTAGATAAATTATTGTTCTACCCGAATATGCAACGAACAGAAAATCAACATTTTGGTCCCAAACTCGCCAATCCAGGTGCACCCGTCCCCACCCCTTCCCCTTAAACCGGGGAGAGAAGTTAAACTAAGTTCATAAAACTCTTAACTCTTAGTAAGAGAAGAAATCAGTTACAGAACCTAAAGGCAATGACAATAACCATCCAGGAGAAGCGTTTATATGTAAACAAGAGTTATCAACTAAACCCAATATGGCAGATTTAACAGTAATAACACAGCTTATTGCCCTACTTTCCTCTATGACACGAATTCAGTAGAGTACAAAAATAGCTGAAATAGAGTAGTATGGAAAACTAAAAACTAAAAGAGACAGGATCAGAAACACAACAACAAGATATTAAATCAACTCAGATAGTTAAGACATGCGGGGGCGTGTTCTGCTTGTTTTTGGGGTTTTTGTGTGTGCCAGGAACCATATGTAATATATTGCAATACACCAAGAAAGTACTACTATGATTTCTTTGCAATACACCCATCGCATGGACTTGCTTTACAACACACACACACACACACACACACACCAGTTTCACACTACACTTCTCTACAGTACCTCTCACTGTCAGGTCTCGCCGCTGGTGACATCACGTATCACTTTCTCCTACTTCTCACTCTCTCCTGTTCTGCCCTCTGGCAATGGGAACTAAAACAAGCTTAGTTGACTGTACAAAAATATTCCCGGAATAGGGTCAATGGTCAGGGTATTCTCTTCTTTGCATCTACAAAAAACTTACATTTTGCAGCCAGGCACCAATCTAGTTCCATCCTCTCTCTCTCTCTCTCTCTCTCTCTCTCTCTCTCTCTCTCTCTTTCTCTCTCTCTCTCTCTCTCTCTCTCTCTCTCTCTCTCTCTCTCTCTCTCTCTCTCTCTCTCTCTCTCTCTCTCTCTCTCTCTCTCTCTCTCTCTCTCTCTCTCTCTCTCTCTCTCTCTCTCTCTCTCTCTCTCTCTCTCTCTCTCTCTCTCCCTCTCTCTCTGTCTCTCTCCTCTCCCTCTCTCTCTCTCTCTCTCTCTCTCTCTCTCTCTCTCTCTCTCTCTCTCTCTCTCTCTCTCTCTCTCTCTCTCTCTCTCTCTCTCTCAGAGTCTCTCTCTCTCTCTCTCAGAGTCTCTCTCTCTCTCTCTCTCTCTCTCTCTCTCTCTCTCTCTCTCTCTCTCTCTCTCTCTCTCTCTCTCTCTCTCTCTCTCTCTCTCTCTCTCTCTCTCTCTCTCTCTCTCTCTCTCTCTCTCTCTCTCTCTCTCTCTCTCTCTCTCTCTCTCTCTCTGTTCAAAAGTTTGTGGAGGTGTTATTACTGTTATTACAATATGCATTGTACCACATCGTGTCTTATGATTTATATCAATTGTCTGAAAGTATGATAAGACGACAGTATTTTATCGTGGTACCACCTACAATAATGGATATACGACGCCCCCGAGGACATGTAAACAAAATGAGATAAGAGAATAGCTAAATCAGTATAATTATTACAGTACTAAAACCCACAGACGGAAACAGAAGATGTCAAGACAGGGTAGCCTGGAGAAAGATCAATTCGGGCATCTAAACCCATGCACCGGAAAGTAGAATGGAAAGTGATGATACTGATAAAGAATGAAAGCATAAACAATGGCAAACCATTAATAGAATTTCGCTTATCGAAATTAAACGAAACTTACCGGTACAGTAAGATGGAAGCTATTTTTTAAATTCTTGTATACCGGTACTAGATTTACCATTTTATTTGATATAATATTTGAAAAATGTTCTACTTTTTTATATTATTTTTTTTATCATATCCTCAAAACTAATCTTATTATTAACTATTATTTGGCAACACATCTGCTTTTTATACTAAATAGAGATGACACATCTATCTAGCCTGCATTGTTGCATATCTGTTCTGATGTGATTTTAAATATACATCAGTGGCCGATGTCTACATCAGCTTGACTGAATCTTGTTCAACATTTTTTTGTTGCACTGAACGTATGGCGCATAAATGAAACTGCTAATGCTCAGCTGAAATTAAATCTACTGTTGAAGTCCTCTGGGTAAGCATGAATCAGCTTTTGACAGCACTGACTGAGTGAGGCCGTAATCGACCTTCTTGCAAGCGGGGTCGCCTTAATCGAGCTGTGCGTCGCTTTTTATTCCCAGACTAGCGAACTACTCAACTAGCCTAACGCAACAGGACCAGAATTTCGACCGAAGCCACACCACCACCACCACCACCACCACCACCACCACCACAACCGTACCATCACAACAAAGTGGGGCCGCATAAGTGGTTCCAGTCAGAGAAATTAGATTAATTTGTTTGTTTAATTGAAATTTACCCTGTCCACCAGCGTGGTGATCTCAGGGCGAATTAAGAGAAAACAGCAAGATCAAAGTTAAGTGAAAGAATAAAAAGGAAAAAGTAGGACCTACAAGCAGCGCCCACCAATCGCACGCAATTAAATGAGAACTCAACGGGCTCCCGGATCAATGCACCCCCACCCCCTACTCCTGCATCGTCAGGGCGGTCAACAGGTTCGGGAAGCCCAGCCCCAAATACAGTTTACAAGGTTCCTTTTACCTGCAGAATCATGAGGTCCCGGGTTCGAATACTGACAAAGCCAGGCCCGACGTTATTTTCCTTGGGAAAGACACTTAACATGTATTTTCCCACTCGACCCAGGTGCAAAATTGGTACATGCACTGGCTTCGGAGTAAAAACCTGCATCAGACTAGCGTCACTTGTTCCGCTTCACATCATAGAAACTGGGATTAGCTCTGGCTCTGTGGGCCGCAATGGCATTGAAGGAACTTGACTTTACACTTTTCTGCTCAGTTTCAACTTTGTCCACAATTGGGAAAAAGATGGTGATACTAAATTTATCTCTGGCATATGTGCCAAGTGGCATTCATATAATTATTCTTCTGCTGCATCTCGGTCATAGTGTACATTCTTTCTGATACATAAGAATTATAACTGCCGTGTAATCAACATCGCGTAGCAACTTTTAGTTTCATTTTCATATCTTTCACATTCATCAGTGAAGTGCACAGTTGATCAGCTAATGATACATCCAACAGATTTGCACATGTTTTTAAGTTCACATTGTAGTGGTAATTGATTCACGTTTACACAACAAAAATAAAAGACGAGTTCAAACAATGTTGATTACTTTCATTTCAGAGAGAAGTATTTTAATGTTAAAAGTTAGTACATATAGTATTATTAAGTTTTGTGTGTTGCTCCACGGTTCGTCGTGTGTGTGTGTGTGTGTGTGTGTGTGTGTGTGTGTGTGTGTGTGTGTGAGAGAGAGAGAGAGAGAGAGAGAGAGAGAGAGAGAGAGAGAGAGAGAGAGAAGAGAGAGAGAAGAGAGAGAGAGAGAGAGAGAAGAAGAGAGAGAGAGAAGAAGAGAGAGAGAGAAGAGAGAGAGAGAGAGAGAGAGAGAAAGAGACATGTAAGTTTAGTCTTACAAAACACAGATAACTAACAACATGTATTTGATGTATTACAGTACATGAATAGTTGATTATAAACTCGACCTCCATCACTACGTCTTCGGTTTCAGACACCTGTATACCTACTGTATTGTATTTTTTTTATATTCTACTTTGTGGTGTAGTGTTGATCTTTACGATTATTGACCAGAATAGTGTATCTGACAAAAACCTTCCACATAAAACATAATACATGTAGGATTTTTGTTTAATTGAAATTCATTCTGTCCACCACTGTGGTGATCTCAGAGTGAATTAAGAGGAAACAGCAAGATAAAAAGAAAAGAAGTAGGACCTGC
This sequence comes from Doris montereyensis, assembly GCA_037039925.1. NCBI lineage: Eukaryota > Metazoa > Mollusca > Gastropoda > Nudibranchia > Dorididae > Doris > Doris montereyensis. The sequence goes on from JAXRKP010001216.1 coordinate 36,153, forward strand.
CAGCAGCACCATTGTGGTGATCACAAAGTAAATTAAGTGGAAACAGCAAGATAACAAAAGAGAAATGAAAGAGTAAAAGGAAAAAAATAGACCCACCAAACCATTACCAGCAGCACCCGCCAACCAATATGAAAGTTGATGGCCGTAAACACTGTTGTGGTGACGTTAATATTTTATTCAACATGGCTGGTCTTTTTGTTTGAAAACTACTTGGATATTGTCTTGAAATCTTTTGTTAACTTTAAGCCATGATTGACCCAATAACAATAAGTTGAGTTGGCTGTGTCTTTGTTGATTTTTGTGTGCATACCGTTCCACAAGTTGGGGGATAAGCATGTATCAACACCCCAGTACATGTACATTTATTTATATTCGTAGGCCCCTACATCATACATATAGTTATGGGCCTACTATACAATGTATATATGAAGAAAAATAACTCCTTCAACTTTTTTTTGAAAATTTCCCCGCTGCACATATTTGCTTAGCAGCACTAGCTTTTGTTTGTTTCTCTGGAGTAAATCCTGTCCCTGTCCACCGTGGCAATGATTTCATGGACTTAGCACTAGCAATGTCATAGGACACTTTATCCAAAATATATATATATAATTATATATTACTACTATTACTAGTAAAACTCCAACGATTTCGTGAGTAAGATCACACATCTTCACTTCATTTTATTCCTCCTCCTCGTCTTCGTTTCAACTGCTCTTACAAACCTAATCTAGATTTTAGATCTAATGGATCTCTCCTACTCATATTAATTACATATCGATGGTGGAAGTCGCAAAGCGTTTAAGTCCAATTTTGGATGTTTTCAGAATATCAAAGAAAAAGATGCGCATTTTAATCTATTTTCAGACATACACTATACACAATGTGCAAGTGTCAAAAACTAGACTCAATAGGCATACACAGATTGCTCACATGGTTATTATACTACGGGTTTCTATTGGTCCTTGTACACAACGCAATCATTGCCATTGTGACATTTAGGTGGTTAGGTAATGACAACGTAGACATGAGAGTTGAGAGCATCCTTTAACAAAGTGTGAAATCAGTAAAAAGTTGACCGAAAATTTGAGGCATGGTGTGGCTATTAATCTGCAGCAAGTTGTGATTAACCAGTGACTTCTAAATAGAATTAATTCTGTTCCTTGGGGAAGGTAAAAAGTACGATAAAGCGGAAATTACGATTAGAGTCGACTGAAGTAGTACTAGATCTAGTAGTAGTGATAATAATAATAATAATAATAATAATAATAATAATAATAATAAGCATATGCCATGTCACCACTGTACATGAAAATGATAGATAGCCTCTCTGGTTTTCTTTGGCTATAAAATTTCATGAAAGTTGCAACAATAAGCTAGATATCTAATATTGTGTCAACTAACAGTTTAGACCTGCAAGAAGACCAGGTTGTTAATATTATCATTGAAATTGCTTGCTCACTTTTGCTTTTTTGTTTTTGATTTTCTTTGTTATTTTTATTTGTCATTTCAGAAATCAGATCAGACATCATACAAATTTTCAGAAGATAATTATTTGGTTCTCAGCTTTGTAAAAGAAGTGACAGCGCAAAGGTAGATCTAGATATATCAATACTTATCATACTCAAAACAAACCCTCTAACCATGTACACTCGACCTCTAGAGCCAATTACTCATGGTCTGTGGACATTAAGCAGGGAAGGGGACTGGGGACAAGCTCTGTAAAAAAAACTGAACTTTATTGCCCCCTTTAAAATTTCAAAACAATAGTACTTAACAGCATTAAATTTAAATACACATATATACAAATACAAAAAATATAAAGAAAAGGGCTGCACTATAAACCCCCCCCCCCCCCCCCCCCAATATTATCACTATCAGTATCAGACACGCCAACTGTTTAAAATCAAAATTCAAGAGAGATCTGTATCATCATAGTCCTGTAGTAGTACATTGCTGGACCTGTATGGTAATTACCTATATATCTATGAGTTTAGTTTATTTTTCAACAGTATATCAAGCCTTTTATAGTATTTAGTCTTGCAGACAATATATCCTCTCCTATCAAACATGAGTGAACGTTTCACAGGTGCCATGTGCATATTAATTATGCAAGTTACAAATCCCATAGCAATTATTAAAAAGGGGTACCCCCTCCCTCCCCCTGATGATAGGCTCTAGCCAAATTATTACTCAAACAAAAAACCCAAGAACAGACGAAAACCAGTGAATAATCTCTTTTCCCACCTTTCGTTTATCTTTATTTCTATACATTCAAATCCACCTCTTCTCATCAAACATTCTTCAACCTCTTTTATCAGTCACTAATTTCCATCATATTTTTCATGTCTTCTTACTCACTTTCTTCCATGGCTCTTTACTCTGCAGTTACCTTATTTCCCTCCAGAAAATTTTACAATTATAATATTCCCTAATGTTCTCTCCCCCACCCCTCTCTATCTATCTCAACAATGGCTACCTATAATGCAATACTAATAGATGCAGACCTACCCCTCTTGGAATGAAAAATCCGAATCCAAGCTAAAAAATAGTTTTAAAAAAAATGGCAACATGTGTGAGTTATCCCCCTTTAACCATGTGATTGGTATGGTAAAGGGCGTGGACGTCAGTTGGACGTTTGTTATATTGAATTTTACTCCCTCTAACACATAGATTGATCTCAGGTGAGAGAAAACAGCAAGATTAAAGATCAAATAAAAAGAGGAAAAGGAAAGAAGAACCTACCACTACCACCCGCCTTGGAATTAGTCTCGGCTATTAATACGGTAAGCTTAAATCAAAATAGCTTCATTAGTTCAAGTCAAGACAGAAACTTTCTACAAAGCTTATGTGACTAGCCCTTAAATAATAACAGGCGACCTTAAAAAAATTCAATACTCATGTGGTATTGTAGCCCACATGTAGTATTGTATGTAGCCCACATGTAATATTAACGCAATACTACAGGTGCCTCCTGCATTGACCAGGATGCTGTATAGTAACCTTGTATTGTAGAGGGAGGGAGAGGGGGCATCTAATTTATAAGGAGCAGACCTTTAACTAACCAATTTGAAAAGGTAAAACCAATGTAAAATGGTAAATGAGGCATAATTATAAAAGACAACAAAAAAGCATACATGTATTAAAATTGAAATCTTGAATTCTAAAAGTTATGTAGATGTATACTACTACCAGTATCACTACTACTATTATTAGGCTTACCAGTACTTAGTACCATTTTCTCTTTCCTTTTTTCCGTCTCTCTCATTGAACAGCCATAACTGATCATCCGTCCCAAGTAGACTTAAGACCCTACACTTCCAGCGCACGGTTGGTATGTGTGTGTATATATAAAATGAGACACAAAAACACAGAGATGCTCCTCTGTGCCAAAAATCCTGGAAAAACCCCATCCCTGCCCTCACACCCTTTCGGTGAGTGTGTGCAACACCTGCCACTGATTGTAGTCTATACAAGTCCATTGCATGCTCACTGCCAATTATCATACCACAGTCGAGTCGATCGATAAATTTACAATCTACAGAATAATGTCCGGACAGCCAGCTTTGCATTCATCATCGAGAATAGGAGCGGGATTGACAGTGTGGGCCAGACGTTACATAAGACTGGTCTGGCACCTTCGTCTGAATAGTGCTGGGATAGACAAAACGAAGCTAGACATGTTTTCCTAGCATTGCTCGCTACCGTGTGCCATCTGTTCTCATGTTATCGGTTTTTTTTCTGACAAAGACAACAAGGCCCATGTTAAGGGCTCTAATGGATGGGTACGAAGGTGCACTACAGAGAAAAAGCGTGCCTCTATGCGTGGCCAGTCAACCCTGTCTTTGCACTGTTATATAGTAAAAAATCGATCAACAGAAGGCGTGTTTTTATGCAGTGCGTTTATCCATCGACTACTGTGCTAAAATGAGAGAGGAAAGGAATGAACGAGCAAGATGACTGAAAACCAACTAAATGGCTCTCAGTTAAATAGTATGTGGTGTTTGTAAAAACTTAGTTACGCAATTGAGGATGCTTGAAAATTAAGGAAATAGTTTTACTCCTTGCCCTTCAGTAATTTCCCAGTACATAGTTTTTCGTGGTTTTACTGCCCATTTTCTTTTTAAGCTCATCACAGGTGTGCATTAAGTCAAAATTAAGAAATGTGATTCATGGCATGTTCATAGAATCGTTATAAAGTTTAATGGTATTACAAGACGTTTATGTATTGTCTACAGACTGGAACATTTTGTATATCATTACACTACCTTTTGTACTTTGTACTCAGAAAACATGAACCTCAAAACTTTACCAGTTCACTAAATCTAGTGATACTGAGGTGACAAAAAAACTACTAGCAGCAATTGCCAAAATCACAAACTGACATGACAAACAAAAATTTACACAGTAAACCCATCACAAGGAAATATTTGTATGAATACACTTTTATTTCTTTGATACAGTCAACCATTTGATAACAAGTATCTAAAGGAGGTACAAAGACTACATGCACATTTCTCTCTTTCAAAAGACGAAAAAAATGGTAAAAACTGGAAAAAAAATCTAGCTGAATCACAATAAGAAATTCAAATCCAACAGGCTAGCTCACATTCAAAACAATTATTCACACTCATAATCAAACATATCTATCAAAATTTTAGTCTTCCAAAGAACTTCTGCTCACGTCTGCTCTTCAGCAAGTCTTGCTGCCTGATCAATGACATCCTCAATGTTTCCTACCATGTAGAAGGCTACTTCTGGCACATGATCAAGCTCACCTGAAAAATAAACATGACATCAATTGAAAATCAAAAAGCCATGTAGAAAAACTTTAGTTTCAGAGGAGAAAGAGGCGAGAGAGAGAGAGAGAGAGAGAGAGAGAGAGAGAGAGAGAGAGAGAGAGAGAGAGAGAGAGAGAGAGAGAGAGAGAGCATAAGAGAGAGTCAAGTCGCCAGAGAGCCCAGTTATCCTTTCTCGCACACCAGGCTACAAGAAAATCTTCGCGAATCGATCGCCATTTTTAGAAACTTTACGCTGTTTTCCCCTATGCCTTGGAACCAGTATGCTGTTTATACACAGTTATCCTTTTCCCTTCGTCTGACAGTAATTGAGGCATAACGTAATCTTAGTTTTGAATCTAGATCTAAGGAGGCGGGCTGCTGTTGCCAGCCAGATTCCTCCTCCTCCTTCAAAGATGTTAACTATAAACACCTATTGGCAAATTCATGTTTTATCGTCCCAAAAAATTAAAATATAGTCCACTGTATGTTTATCAATAATCATAAAAAGTAAGGAATAGGAAACAGATCTAAATAAAAGAGTGTAGATTGCTCAGTCCAAGGAAGGAACCCTCATAAAACATCAGGTGTATCACTAATTTTCATCATTGCAATCTGTTCTTACTCTCAACAGCAAAGCCATCTACCTTCCTAACATAATTATAACTAGATCTAGACAGGAATTCATCATTATACACTCTTTATTTCAAAGCTATTCTCCCACCTGAAACTGAATTTGTTCTTATTCTTATAGGTTAGATTGACATCAATAACATGAATGAGCGATTCAAATCAACAAAGTCAAGTTGCTAAGAGGTGTAAAATTGTGGATGTATTGAAACTTTGATTTATAGATCAAGCCACAATGTCTATCTATTTAGATTGCTATAATTTAGATCTAACAAGTGTCAATGTCTGTGAAGAGCCCTCAACAATTTAAAGATTTCTAGCAGTAGCAGTAGGCCAACTTTTTATCGTCCCAGCATCTTCAAAATGAAAATAGCGTCCACTGTATGTTTATCAATAATCATAAAAAGTAAAGGATAGGAAACAGATCTAAATAAAAGAGTCTAGATTGCTCAGTCCAAGGAAGGAACCCTCATAAAACATCAGGTGCATCACTAATCTTCATCATTGCAATCTGTTCTTACTCTCAATGCAAAGTCATCTACCTTCCTAACATAATTATAACTAGATCTAGACAGGAATTCATCATTATACACTCTTCATTTCAAAGCTATTCTCCCACCTGAAACTGAATTTGTTCTTATTCTTATAGGTTAGATTGACATCAATAACATGAATGAGCGATTCAAATCAACAAAGTCAAGCTGCTAAGAGGTGTAAAATTGTGGATGTATTGAAACTTTGATTTATAGATCAAGCCCCAATGTCTATCTATTTAGATTGCTATAATTTATTTCTAACAAGTGTCAATGTCTGTGAAGAGTTCATTAACAATTTAAAGATTTCTAGCAGCAGCAGTAGGCCAACTTTTTATCTTCCCAGCATCTTCAAATATGAAAATATCGCGTCCACTGTATGTTTATCAATAATCATAAAAAGTAAGGATAGGAAAAAGATCTAAATAAAAGAGTCTAGATTGCTCAGTCCAAGGAAGGAACCCTCATAAAACATCAGGTGCATCACTAATCTTCATCATTGCAATCTGTTCTTACTCTCAATGCAAAGCCATCTACCTTCCTAACATAATTATAACTAGATCTAGACAGGAATTCATCATTATACACTCTTTATTTCAAAGCTATTCTCCCACCTGAAACTGAATTTGTTCTTATTCTTATAGGTTAGATTGACATCAATAACATGAATGAGCGATTCAAATAAACAAATTCAAGGTGCTAAGGTGTAAAATTGTGGATGTATTGAAATTTTGATTTATAGATCAAGGCACATTGTCTATCAATTTTGATTGCTATAATTTAAATCTAACAAGTGTCGATGTCTGTGAAGAGTCATTATCAATTTAAAGATTTCTAGCAGTAGCAGTAAGCCAACTTTTTATCGTCCCAGCATCTTCAAATATGAAAATATAGTGTCCACTGTCCATGTTTATCAACAATCATAAAAAGTTAGGGACAGGAAATAGATCTAAATAAAAGAGTCTAGATTGCTCAGTCCAAGGAAGGAACCCTCATAAAACATCAGGTGCATCACTAATCTTCATCATTGCAATCTGTTCTTACCCTCAATGCAAAGTCATCCACATTCCTAACATAATTATAACTAGATCTAGACAGAAATTCAGCACTATACACTCTTTAGTTCAAAGCCATTCTCCCACATGAGACTGAATTTGTTCTTATTTTCACAAGTTAGATCGACATCAATAACATGAATGAACAATTCAAATCAACACATTCTAGCTGTTAAGAGGTCATCCCACTCCCAGGTGTAAAATTGTGGATGTATTGAAACTAATTTCTAGTAATTTATAGATCAAACCACATTCACTATCAACCTTGATTGCTATAATTTAGATCTATCAAGTGTCAATGTCTTTGAAGACAATAATCAACAATTTATACATTTCTAGTAGTAGTAAGCCATCTTTTTACCCAAAAATTGGACAAATCTAGCAGGAGTAGGCTTCCTAATGCGTTACAACACGTAAGAAAGTTTGAAATTCAAAAGCCCACAGCTATTAGAGGTAAAGATTAAATAAAAAGGAAGAAAAAATCAAATTATTAATAGCTCATGGACCAAATGAAGTCACCACCAAAGAAAAAGATATCTGCTTTGTGTGTGTGTGTGTGTGAGAGAGAGAGAGAGAGAGAGAGAGAGAGAGAGAGAGAGAGAGTCACCACCAAAGAAAAAGATATCTGCTTTGTGTGTGTGTGTGTGTGTGTGTGAGAGAGAGAGAGAGAGAGAGAGAGAGAGAGAGAGAGAGAGAGAGAGAGAGAGAGAGAGAGAGAGAGAGAGAGAGAGAGAGAGAGAGAGAGAGAGAGATATCTAAGTAGGGCTGCTGCTGTAGCCAGCTCTAAGATCCCTCCTCTTCTTCAAGGAATTGAAGGTAGTGGCAAATTCTTTTATCGTCCCGGCATTTTCAAAAATTAAAATATAACATCCACTGTCGACGTTTATCAATAATTATGAAAAGTAAGAAAAAGGAAATAATTTAAATAAAAGAGCAGATTGCTCAGTCCAAGGAAGGAACCCTCATAAAACATCAGGGGCATCACTATTCTTCATCATTGCAATCTGTTCTTACTCTCACACAAAACTACCAGCACAATGCAAAGCCATCTACCTTTTTTAATCATAATTATAACTAGATCCAGACAGCATTTCATAATTATACACTCTTTAGTTCAAAGCCATTCTCCCACCTAAGTCTAATTTTTTCTCTTATTCTTACTACAAGTTAGATCAACATCAATGACAGGAATGAACGATTTAAATCAACAAATTCTAGCAGTTAAGAGGTCATCCCATTCCCTGGTGTAGAATTGGTGATATTGAAATTTTTATTTACAGATTAAGCCACATTATCTATCAACTTTGATTGCTATAATTGAGATCTATCAAGTGTCAATGTCTTTGAAGACAATCATCAACAATTTATAGATTTCTAGGAGTAGTAGGAGGTCAACTTTTTACCCAAAATTGGACAAATTTAGTTGATTGAACTATTGGACGGAGCAGTTCATTCCCTCCACATTGATTCCATAAAGACAGTTCAGTATTGATTTTTTTCATTTTAAACACATTTTTTTAAAGAACTGATACAGGCCTAACCTCCAACACGTGAATTGTACCATAAGAGTCAGAAATTTTGTCTAAAGTATATTGGTACTCATTTAAATCATCACAAAACACTGTATCCCAAAAATCTACTGTTGACAAACTATTATCAGTATTAGCTTAGATTGGTTGGAAAATACAGAAGACATTCGGTACACTTATTAAAAAAGTGCCATCCGATGTGAGTATAAGGGACCCGGAGCACTTGAAATAGGATCGACAAGAAGTATTTGAGAGCGTCTCATGATTGTATTACGTTTTAGAGTATTATACTATTCTTTTCAAGGTTTAGATGCGAAAAAAACCCACATGCAAATAACAGTTCAAATGTGATTTTCAAAAAGGTTATTTTTTACAGCTATTTGCGATCCACTTGTTTATTTCCTGTCAGATTGCCCCCAATCTTGGTTTATCGCATCTATGAAGTAATAATAAATTTCAATCAGTAGTGACTTTCGATGCCACTTTAAATGTTTTGCAAAAAATCTTCTGTGCCAAAAATTCATAAAATCAAAACAGATTAATTTATGACAAATCGCTACTGAAAGCGGCTAGATATTGAACCAAATAAAGTTACCGCCAAATCTTTAAAGGTCTATTTGTCTGTTGATGCTTTCGCAATGAAATCTCAGACAACAGTGCTCTCAAGGCAACCATATGATAAAAACACTTTCTCTCTACTTTTCCAGCTAATTTAAACCTGCTGAGTTCAATGGACCCCCCCCCCAGCCACCAAAGAAAGGCAGACAATCAAGCTTTCATTTCGTGTTTGAAGAGCCCCTATCAGGCTTACTCAAGCAGATGTATGAGTTTTCAAAAGAAGGTTGATAAAATCATCCAAAGTAATTTCCTTTAAAAATGTGCATGATATTCGTACTTCTGTTGATGAAGAGGAGGGAAATGCAGAAGCAACTGATATTAACTCACTCACTACCATGACCGCACATGTGTCGGCCTCAAGCGATAAGCCGCCCGCTCATGAGAACACACCCATGCCGGCCTCGCATTTACTATTTTTTCTCTATATGAAACGACGTGAAGTTGGCCGTGGTATTTTACACACGGGAAGGCACTTTATTTATCTTCTCAGTGCAGAAGAGTCGAATTACTTATAGTGACTTCCTTGATTCAGGAGTAGATCTTATAACACCGAGTTACGAAGTTACTGACAGCCGCATTTTCAGTCTGCCATGGCTTCTAATAGTCGACCGAGAAGAAACATTTTGAAGTTCTAGATCTGGTTACGCAAGATGGATCAGACATCGATGATTCTGATCTGGATGATAGTGATTCTGACCCTGCTTTCTTCATGAGAAATTACGATCTTATGTGTGGCTCAGACAATGAGACGGCACCCAGTGACAAAACGTCACAGGCTTCAAGTTCTACTGGGACCGGTACCGGTAGATCTAGATCTACCGCATCTATGTCAAATTCTATAATCCAGTCACTAAATCTAAATCCTCCACTACAACCAGACCCATACACCCAGTCACTGACAACGACAGTGACAGTACTGACACTCAAAATCATTGGTTGTATGGACACTTATGGACATTTTGAGTGAAAGGATATGGAGAAATTTGATGTGGGTAAAAAAAACATCTTTTTTTAAAAATTTTCCAAAAAAAATAAACCATAGGAAATAAATAAAAAATTCTTTTTGTATTAGAAAAGAAGGGCTTCATTTTGCTGTAGTTTCATGCATGTAACATATATGGTCAGGTCTGTGTGATTTTTTAAACAGTTTGTCTAAAATAGCCGGCAGCGAGTGGCTTGGTCTTGGCCCAGGGCCGGTAGTCAGTGAGTTTATTAACCTTGGATGCTGATAAAAACTGGTACAGAAGTGCCAGGTCTGGAAACAGTCTAGAACCACATTTTGAACTCTGATAATGAAAACATTGATAGTGAAAAACTAGACCTGTCGGGGGTGATTCGCACTAATCCTCCACACTTTTGCCTTTTATGTTGTAAATAAAACATGATTATTTCCTTAACTTTCTTTGCTGTTGAGATTTTTGAAAATGTGGTCCAAAAGTTTGCAAAAGTTACTGTCCCTACCCTGGGGTAATATCAGTGTACTTTGCATTTGCCCATGGGAAATTAAGGGTTACGCCAATCATTAACGAATATGTGAAACAATGTATACTAACCATTGATGACCATCTTGAATCCTTTGATGGTTTCCTTCAAGGCAACATATTTGCCCTCTTGACCAGTGAAGACCTCAGCCATTTGGAAGGGCTGGGACAGAAACTTCATCATCTTGCGAGCACGGGCGACAGTAAGCTTGTCTTCCTCAGACAATTCATCCATACCAAGGATAGCAATGATATCTTGCAAAGACTTGTAGTCCTAAAAAAAGTATGGGCATTACTTTATAAAACACTTAAAAAAAAAAAAAAAGATTTGATTTTACCTACATTCATGTTGAAAGTGATCTTGTCTTATCCAGACCGCTCTGTAAACAGCAAAGGGATCTTAACTGTGCGCTAGTGGCTGAATCTGCATCTGAGACGGTGTCTTTATCGTCTATCACCGATAGGATTAGATGTCAATCCCCCTACCGACCAGGAGGCTGTTTAACCAGAAAAACTATAGAAAATATTTCAACCCGTCGGGCATAATCCCATGACTTTATGGTTGAAGGCTGCCACCTTGTATCTGGATCACCAACTCCTCCAGTTAAACAATAATAACTATGAAATCAAATTGCATGGTCAATCTTGCTCCACAAGTACCTGCAAGTTATATTACAATTAATAACAATTATTCACAAAATGATACCATCGTAAAAGCAATGAGTTAGATTTGACATACAAAGAAATGTAATCTTCAATGAACAACATGTGAAAAGAAAACTTCAAGCAAAGCTTCAGACAATATCGCCTGTATTATAGACAAACCGACTTCAATTATCCAACATTCTTTGGTCTATGAGTAAGGGCAGGGCAGACACAATCGACTGCTTCTGATTTGAGTTGATCTAAACCAACATCCATAACTTAGGTTAGCCCAGGGTTTTTGGCAGGATTTTTTTATTTTGCCTGCACGACCCTGTAGACAGCCATGGGATCTTTAACGTGCACAGACTGTTGTGGTCTGCATATGGGATCTTTTTATAGTCGGGGTCTCCAACAGGACTAGGTGTTGATCCACCTACCTGGACCAGGAGGATGGGTTTTGCCCAATAAACTTCGGGAAATTCATCAGGGGTGTGAACCCACAACCTTTTGGTGGAAAGGCCAATAACTGGCTGCTGACACGGCCCAGATAGATCTTGACTACTATAAAGGTGCAAAAGTCAGTGGTCCCTGTCGAACATTCCAACCCTTGGGAAACTAAAAAGGTGGGTGATAGCTGGACTGTAAGGCGCAGACAGCAAGTGAGTTGGTGCAGAAATTCAACATTAACCTCCCTAAACTGGACTTTCATTACAAATATCGCTCGTCACATAGACCCGAAGGCACAATGGATACAGCCAATGCCAGATAGAGCAGCAATAAAACTGTTCATACCTTGTCCCTCTATCGCGACAGGCGCCCAATCTATTAAAAACACCAGGTGATCTCATGCCACTTACAACTCACGAAAAAGCCATGGGTGGAGTCTAGAAGAGTGTTCAATTCTTATTGCCTAGTGACAAACCAGTGATCCAATGGGACAAAGGCTGTGCTATGCTACACAGTGGGTGGAGTGGTTACAATGCATAGCACATTAATGATAGGCATAAAGATGGGATTACATGAAAGTATGATTTATATTTTTGTTAGTTAAATCAATCATATCTGCAGTTGCCGTTGAGACCGGTCATTTAGACGGAAATCTTGGTTTTGAAATGGGCAATTTATATGGGGGAAATCCGTTTCACTGAGATTGAAAGCATTTAGGAGATCACTACTGAATTCTGAAAAATAATGGGATGGTAGGCTGAGACCACTGTTGTAAATATAGTTTAAATTTCACACACAGTCATGACAGAAAGTTAGAAACTAAAATACAAACCTGAAGGATTTTCTGCACAGCTCTAGCAGTGGCATAGTGTTCATCTCCTACAACATTGGGGTCAAGAATACGTGAATTTGAATCAAGTGGATCGACAGCAGGATAGATACCCAACTCAGCAATACCACGAGACAATACAGTAGTGGCGTCAAGATGGGCAAATGTAGTTGCAGGAGCAGGATCAGTCAAGTCATCAGCAGGCACAAAAATAGCCTGGAGGGAATAAGGAATAAAGTCATATATATAAATGATTTCTGAATTTTTTATATAGATGAAAACAAAAAAACAGTCAACTGAAAGTCGCTTCACTGCTATCACTAAAAACCTTTCATAAATCTAGATCGGTTAGTCCATGGAAGGAGCCCTCATATAACATCAGGGGTGTCACAAATATTCATCATTGCAATCTAGATATGTGTAAAAAGAGGACAGGTTGTAAACTCACGCAGTTTTTAATTGACTGCAACGTAAAACATCTACCCCCCCCCCCCCAAGTAAAAATCTCCATTATATTGGCAATCACCCACCCCCTTTCTTTCTTCTTCAATAAAACCGGAATCTAGATCTAGACCTGAATCTAGTAAAGTACATGATTGCCTTCTTCCTGGTTCTACCCTTTCCCACCCATGTCTACACTGTAGCGGAAGATACATTCGTTATTTCTCTCGTTCTCTTCCGACACCATTATATAATATGTCATTTGTCAGACTCAGTCGCCTCTTGTTTTGTCATCATATGTTTTCACATTGACTTTCTTCACCCTGCCCCCTCCCCACCTCTATTCTGCTATCAGGTCGTGCGTGCATGATATCCCTTCGATCATCCTACCTCCTCTATTCTTACTAAACACTTGCATTTGCCTTTCGGTCATCCGTAAACTCCCGGCTCTCCATATATACTCTATCTCTAATACTAATACACAGATGCGCGACTGGTCGCATTGAACACACACAAACATTCTCTGTCTAGCCTTCTTACACACACATGTGCGCGATCGGACTTAAAATATGCACATTGCCCTCTGTCTCTCTCCTTTTGACACGAACAACACAACAACGCGCAATCGTCTTTTTAACACACATGGCATTCTTAATCTCTCAAGAGTAAAAGTAAAATTGAAGAAAGCAGACTGGGCCGTAGAAAGGCAGTTCATGGTATTGCTATAGGCACTAAAACTAAAGAAATTATTGAAAGCTTTGTGTCTAAATCCGATACTTATTCCCCGGTCAAACTACAATTTTAAAGAAGGTATCAGAACCGTTTAGTTTCATCATGAAAGAATCACCAGAGAGCAAAGAATTCATGACCGGAAATGGATGACAAAATGATCATTCACCATCCACAAAAATCGCATCGCATTTCCCCATTTCGCGGTGTTGATAATTGTTCATGTCTACTTTGATTTCCCCGATTTTCTCTCATGTTCGTCCTCAACATATCATTTCCCCTGGTATTTTCTCGACCAGGATTTTTCTTCGTTTTCAAGGATTTCCCTGATGCATGGGAACCCTGTTTTTACTACCTGAGCCCCATTTCCTACTTGATTTCCTACCCAAGACATCAATTTCCGACCATTTCTGACCTGAGTATGAAAAATCCGACATATTTCCGACCTTGCTGGACACCCTGAGGCCTACTCGAAAAATTCTTCAACTGTTGGCAGGGCTTGAACCCACAACCTTTGGGTTGAGAGATCGTCACTTTGCCTGTGGACTACCAAGTCCTCTATAAATAGACAACACAAAAGCATTGTGATCTGCACAAGAATCCAATGTTTTCCTCATTTGTTTCCAATGATACTGGGTGTTGATAGTACAAACCTTCCCCTTGACTGTCAGACACAAACCCATCACCATTTGGTTGAGAGGCTGACAGCTGAATTCACAGGAATCAGCATAAGGAAAGACGCAAAGGGTGAAAAGAAAGAAGTAAGACCTATCAATAGTGTTCGCCAGCCTGTAAATTAAGTCGTGACACATGTTATCCTATAAGTATATATGGTCAACACAACACATGTCTAGAAATTAATGATGTGGTGTTACGGCGGGACACTTAAATTGCTCAGTCCAAGGAAGGAACCCTCACTGAACATCAGGAGATCCACAACATCTTCATCACAGCAGTAAGTGTCTGATGGCTTTTCATAAGATAAGAACAAACATTAATGGTTTATTTTGGAAACCCCAGGTTTTTTTCTAAACATTACCTGCACAGATGTAATGGAGCCCTTGCGAGTAGTGGTGATTCTTTCCTGCATGGTACCCATGTCGGTAGCCAAAGTTGGCTGATAACCCACAGCTGATGGAATACGGCCGAGCAGAGCAGACACCTGCACGAAACAAAATAAAATCCTTAATTCCTAGGCCAGGTAATTGTGAATTGACTCAACAGCGAAAACACAGATCATTGACAAGATTTAATAATGTGCATCTCCTGGTCATAGATCTCATTACATGTCTTGTAAAGTAGTTAAATTGTTTTAAATTTAGCTCAATATCAATATCGTCTGGGAAAATTCTGATAAAAACAAACAAACTTTATTTACATGTAGTGATCATCAGATGCCTTGACATTTTTATTGCCAACTTCTCAATCAATTTTGATTGTTATCAAGTACTAATATTTCAAAGAAAACAAGCAATATATGTATGAATGTAATTATATCCAGGTCCACATGTCCATGCAAGTGAGAAAGCATATTTCCATAATGATGTGCTGATGGTTTTCATTTTTAAAAGCAAAACAGAAAGGAAAGGCTTTTTTTTTACTTTCCTCATTTTAAAGAGGGCACATGCCTCACTATTTAATGTGGAAATTATAGCCGACCTTCTCTGCTGTAGGTTCAAATAAAAGAATGCTTTGTCACTGCTATTGTACCTCAGAACCAGCTTGAGTGAATCTGAAGATGTTGTCAATGAAAAGAAGTACATCTTGTCCTTCTTGATCACGGAAATATTCAGCAACGGTTAGTCCACTTAGAGCAACACGAGCTCGGGCACCTGGAGGCTCATTCATTTGTCCATACACAAGAGACACCTGCAATGAAGAGGATATACCACTTAGTGATAGAGTCCAATGCAAGACAATGCATTAAAATCCAAAAATAACCAACAAAATGTTTTGCCTGCAGCTTTCAATTAAATTTCTTGATTTATGTGATGAGCAACAGGAAATAACATTTGTGAGTTGGAAAGAAGAACTCACCTTGGATGAGTCATCATCAAGACTGATGACCTTGGTTGTAATAAAATCATGGTAGAGATCATTTCCTTCACGTGTCCTCTCTCCCACTCCAGCAAAGACAGAGTAACCACCATGAGCCTTACAAACGTTGTTAATCAGCTCCATGATAAGCACAGTCTTGCCTACACCAGCTCCACCAAACAAACCTGATAGAAAAGTTAACATCTATGAAAAGACGAGTTACGGTACTTTGTGGAAAGCTCACACAATGCAAACAAATAACGTGTCCCACCAAAACACAAGGGGGTTGAGTAATTTATCTTTCATTTGAAGAGATAGTTTTAAGCTTCATAAATGAGTTTAGCATGAGGAAATAAGAATATTTTCTTTAAAATCATATATGAAAATTCACTTGTGAAGGGCTGTCATTACAGAAACCACAAAGCAAGGCAGTTAATTCACTTATACAGTACATGGATGCCAGCACACAAGGTTACTGAAACCAATTTTGCCAAACCTGAAAATTCTCCTAATCGCGCAACATTGTACAATGTAATTTCTCATGCGTTTAGATTTTCCTTCCTTTTTTGGTTCATCTGACTGTATGCTCTATTGATTTTAGTGTTTGTTCTTGCGGTTCATGAAATTTTTTTCCTGCACAATATTAGACTTCATTGGGATACAGTCACTCAACCATAACATCACATTACAATCGTCCATTGTGGCGGAAACTACTTGACTTACATCTACACCTCTGTTCTCAAAAATGTCCTTCACAGCCTCTAAAATGTTTTCAGCAGTTGCCAAATTCACTATTCTTGAGCCTAACAACTCTCTCTTGATCATCATTGAAATATTGGCATAACACATTTAAAACTTTATCGCCAGCGTTGTTGGTGGCTTCATCTGCATTGATAGAAAAACAAACGTCCCTTCAAGTTTTCACTTAATTCCACCTTCATGTGTTCAGCTATGCCATGTGTCATTGTGTAGGTGGCAGATGTGCGTGTCATAGATGTGGCAGACAATGCCTCACTGTCTTCACTTAACTTCTTACACAAGTCTAAAATACCGGATGAAATAGACTAAGGCAGGCAATGCTCAGCAAGAAAACAACCAACCCTAGCTTTAACATCTTGCACCCTGCCCTGCACACTCAACTTCCGATTGAATCATTATCCACTAGATTTACACAGAGAATCCATATCACTATCACCTGGCAAGGAATAACACTTTTGCACACATTTCGAAGCCTTTTTATGTTCACTATCATTTGAATGTGCTTTCAGAGCTTTCTTTCAGGCACTACTGTAAATCGAAGTCCAGTTACAAACAATGCAGAAACACGATCCCGGTGCATCGATCTTACGACACCATACACAGAATGTCACTCGGTCATCATTTTCCTCATCCAACCACTGCCATCTCCATTTGTTTTTATCCAATTCTTGGACAAAGCTAGCGTCACTGGGCTCCAAGAACATAAAATATCCACGTATTCTAGATCTAAGTTTCACAAAACAACAGACGACGTGAATGAAGAAAAGGAATGGAAATACTACGACTCAACAATAGTAGGCCTAGATTCTAGATCGATGTGTATGTAAACAGTAAACATGTGCGTGTAGGCTTAAAATAGGAATGGGAAGTGTTGGTTTTATTGACATGCGCATTAGGCCTATTTTTTTCCAATTCTCGCGGTCGAGATCAGAGACGAGATTTCCAGTTTCCGTCTCTGTTCCATACACTGAAAAGGTGGACATGTCACTTTCGCATAATTTTTTTTTACCGTAAACGGCGAAACAGAGATTTTCAACTTTTTAAGAACATCGCCAAACCGGATTTTTTTGGGGACAGAATCTGTCAAAACAGAATTCGGTTTGAACCGGACTAGCGGCACCCATGATACAGTAGTTGTGAAACAGAGGAACTCACCAATCTTTCCTCCTCTGGCGTAGGGAGCTAAAAGATCTACAACCTTGATACCAGTCTCCAAAATTTCTTGCTGCACACTCATGTCAGCAAACTCAGGAGCTTCTTGATGGATGGAAGCATAGCTGAAATATAAGAAATAAGACGTGTTCTGCATTTATATCGTAAGTTTGAATTTTTTTGTTATAACTGCTTATTCAACAACGCCTCTTTAACTCATGTTCAGATAATTGACCAGAAAAAAGAAGGTGCAAATAGCCTGGCATAGAATAGAGTGCATAAAAAGAACCATGATTCCCATATAAAAACATTTCCTGATTTTTCAATAGCTAGGATGGAAATGGCCTTTGATAAATCTAGATTGTAGATATAAGCAGAACATTTTCACACTAAAAATGAATAACAATACAACTAAATCTAAATTTGGGCTTGTTACTCAAGTGTATGTGTTCTCAACGCCACATTAGCCTATGACACGCAAGAGTGCGCGTATCTCTTCACTCAAGCATGCATAATTAAGACAAAAAATATACATACGAAGAACCAAATATCACTATCAATGAGAAACTGGTTGCAGCAGACTTGTTTATCACGGCAACACTCTGTCACGATTAGCCACCTATAGAATACTGAGCTTTTGGTTAACTTGCAAACACAATGCTGGAAAAGAAAAGGCATCAGGCTGCAATCCAAGCTCCAAATTTACTATGCTGTTGTCATACCATCCTTACTACATGCTTGTGTGTCATCAGTCTACAGTCATCACACCAGAGAACTTAACTCATGCGATGCCCCAGGCGACTTCTCAACACTAGCTAGCAGGAATATGTACCGGACACTGAAGACCGCCAATATGAAACACTAACATTGACGCAAATCTTTGGGAAAATGCTAGTCAGGAAATGACCCCTGTGGCTCACCTTGATCGAATATAGTGTGACCAACTTTAGAGGCAAGTTACAGTTGAAGAGCAACAACAGATAAGACAACAAAGACAGAACAAAACAGAACTTATCAAGGCCATTTTTATGCCGTCACTGCACAGAGATTCTCAGCAAGAATTGGAGTTATAAACCACCTGCGCATTCACCTGGTGACAACAATGTGAAGTCATGTTCCTCTTCGACGGCGAAGGACAAGCAACAGCTCAAGAATCTTTTCCTCAACGTCTACTGGAATTAGTTTTGTCTTTATAACAGCTCCTACATCACCATAAAACCCAGTTTGGACATACTTGGAGATGATTGCTAGAAAGAATTAAAGTCAGCTACTTTGATTTGAGAGCTCCAATCAAGCTGAATGCATTATAGTCTTTTAAAACATAATCCTGAGGAATGTTATTCCCCTAGATGTAAGTTTAGAAAGAAAAACATTAAAACAAAGCAAATAATTAATTACGTTTCAGTATTAAGGGGGCCTCTTTCATCAATGGGCTCTCCAATCACATTGATAATTCTTCCAAGGGTCTCCCTTCCAACTGGAATTCTGATTGGGGTACCAGTATCTACACATGGCGCACCACGAACAAGACCCTCAGTACCATCCATAGCAATTGTTCTCACAGTGTTCTCTCCTGGAAATGAGAAAAATCGATATAAATCTTGAGTGGCAGCCAATAGTAATATTTTAAGCTGTAAAAAGCAAAATGAGGACCAAAATATACACAAAGCATACTAGCTATAGAAGTCACAAGGGTGAGAGTCATTTATCGATTGAACACTCTGGTGAAGTAAAAAAGCTAACAAGATATGTCAAGCAACGCGATGCTCCCAATTAACTGGAAGACCAGATTTACAGAGCAACACTGGACGGCACTGTTTCGCACATTCAGCGTGTGATTTTTGTTTTTAATCAACCAATAGCTGGTTGTCACGCTTATCCAGGATTCACGTTATTAATGGTGTATCGATTCTTTGCTAATATATTGTTCTCTTTGTCCATTCTTCAGAGTACTTGTGCTTGTTTGAGACTTCAAAATTCGCCGTATGATTACGTATTATTGAGGCCTACCGCGATTACTAGAGCGGTGAATTTCAAACTGATCAAGCAGAAGGCTTCGCTGATATTCAATGACTTGTTAGATCTAGATCTAAACGTCCTAATATTAGGGACGTCTAGATGATCTGTATCTGAACTCTTAAGTAGATCTATATCAAGTTTAGATTAAAATCTTTGAAACAATATGACACCCCCCCCTGCAGAAAAGTATGATCACACGCGTGTTAGAGAGGCAGAGAAATGTCACATGTGTGAGCATTTCCGTGTGTGTTTCAGGCAGTCGCGAATATATGTGTGTTAGAGAGGGATTGAGCAACAATTTATGAAGTGAATGGCAAATGCAAAGAAGAATAGAGGTTGGATGATAAATGACAGGTATGTCATGCACGTATGTCTGACTGGTTAGTAGGAGTGTGTGAAGAATGTGAAAATACGATAGCAATGATTAGCAAGATAAGTGACCACTGATGAGAAAGAGGAAAAGTGAGTGTGTCTATCACTTCCAGTTTGTAAACAATTAGTGGGAAAGAGGCAACTATTGCTAATTTAGTACGAGAATTTCGGTTTATAAACATCATTTTTCCTATTTATAAACTTCAAGAATCCAATCAAATTTATATGAAAAAAAAAGCTGAAGACTTTCTTCTTTTCCCCCACTCTTAATGTACTTATATTTGAAGGAAAGGCAACCAGTCCAATTTACACAGATTCTGACATTCTCAGATAAATTTCAACGTGAACAATCAAGGTAGAAGTTTGAATTTAACTTCAATATCCATTCGTTCACCCTATTTTCCGTGAGTGTACTTATTTGTCTGGAAGGGAATAATACGTTTAAAACAGTACATTATCTACTGATTCTTGAGGTCACGACCTCGTCACTGGGTCATATATAAAAAGAAAATTTACATTCAGAAACAAAATCAAATGAACAGAACAATGGATGAATTCCACACACAATTACCTAAGTGAGATGCTACTTCAAGAATGAGCCTTGGGGTTCGATTCTGGACTTCCAAAGCATTCAAGATGGATGGAAGCTGATCATCAAACTGAACATCTACAACAGCTCCAATGACTGCAACAACTTTTCCTGTGGCAACAGCAGTGCTGGCTTGGGCCGCTTCTTTGGCATAACTGCGCCCTGCAAAATTAAACAAGGAATGATTTGAGCCCATATGACACACAACATCTATACTGTAGCCTTTTCTTTCTCTCTTCCCCCCTCTCTCTTACATGACAAACCCCAAAATAAAAATGAACCCACAACCCAGTGACACATGATTTTGTATTGCTAGAAAGCTAGATATAAGTTATAACTACATGAAAAAACCTCCATGATTATGCACATCTTTCTCATTCTTTCAAATAGGTAGTCCAAACCCAAATGTATGTTTTCCCCATTGCTTCTCTTTAATGTTTTCATTGTGTACAACTATTTTTTCCTGCAGACATTGATACGAAAATCTTTATAACTTGATTTTTAACAAAGATATGCTCATTTGAAGATTCAAGAAATTGATATCAATTTTGGCGTTGTGCAAAAAAGTGAAAATTGTGATTATTGCTAGCCAATATAGCTCTTCTATTTATTAAGGCAGGCAAAATTGCTTGAGTCGATAGAAAGTGTGTTATAGATTAATGTAAACTTTTTTACAGATTCGAGCGATAATGTTTTGGGATTTTAGCCTCTAAAATAGCCATTTCATTCAAATTTGTTTAAAAACAGATACCATCCCCCAAAAAAATCACAAAGTAGGCAATGTTTAACAATTCATGAAAAATAAACATTATGCCCCCTCCTTTCTGTGCGTCTCACACACACAGACATGTTTACTAATAACCCTTAAAACAAAAATAAAACGAACAACCCATAATCATTCACTATAGACTATATGAACTGTGATGGAATTGGTCAATATATAAAGCTACATGATATGTAGATCTAGTTTATTGTCTTCTCATACAGTACATCTCTCTAATTCTTGAGTTGGCCCTCTTGATAACTTTTTATATATTGAGGGGCAAATTTGACCTTGGCTTCAATTAATTCTTGCTCAAGAAGAGTGCTTGACCTTTATTTAGGGCGTATTACCGGCGATCCAGAAAGCGCGCTGACCGTAAATTTAGGGCCGCCATCATTGGCACAGCAAACGCCCAATATTTAGGGCCTCTAGGCTTCTTGAATGGAAATTTTCAGTCCTTAAATGGTTTATGACATATTTTGACCTCAATGAGAATACAACTTATTTATTATAATATTTTAAGCTTGTAGCTGTTTAGGCGGCCCTGCTATCGTCCGTCAAAGTGATGCTAACCCATTGAACACTTCGTGCAAGCCTAATAAGTTGATTACACAGCTATCACTGTTGTTTAGTTAAAGTTTCTTTTCTTGCAATCACATCTCTTCAGAAAATACATGTTTTATAGGTCGTTTGTCATTTGCAAATGTGAAATCATTGTTCAAACTAAGTCACAATCCTAGCTTCATCCCATGCACGCACAAGCTTTTTCATGCAAATAACTGGGGCACCTGCAACCCCTCACTGTTTGTGAAGGTCACTTCCAGTATCACAGCGAGCGTTTCTTGAGTAAATGATATCTTTCTTTTGAAGGTCGTAACACACATTCCGTATTTAAAGGTTACAAATTCTAATCCCATAGCTTTTCGGATGGCTTCGCTAATGCTTTACATTCAACACACTTCATGCAAACCTAAGTTGATTACACAACTAGATGTATCATCACTGCTAATGTTTATTGTCTTAAGTTTAATGCAATTTAGGCTAATAACAATGATATTAACATTTTAACATGTCTCAATACGAATTCCTTAAATTGTAGCCCTCTACTTCTAGATTTATATCAACTTTCAGAAGATCTAGAATAGATCTTTGTTTAAGTCTCTTATCAGAAGGACTATAGTCGGGCACACACTTCCACTTCTACTATCACCATTCCTGACCCTAAACCCACTTCGCTTAAACCTGGTTAGGTTTTAGATGAACCCAGGTTCAGCCGAATCAGTATTGGGGCTCAGTGGCAGGCAAGACACAAATGTCTGTGTGATGTCATATTTTTCCAATTGCAAGGGCTTTGGTGAGAACATTAAAACATTGCAGGTTTCAGTAGCTCCAACACCGCTAAAAACCACCACTGAGCTAACCAAATGAATGAAAATGCATTTGACTGATTTGACCTCCAACTGTCCTGGAAACAACCATGACTAGGGTCAGACTATAACAAATATCATTGCGATAGAGAGCTAGATCTCGATAACAAATGTAAGCGTTCTTTGAATCGTTATGTACACAAACACCTTTTGAAGCCACCGATACTTACTGCACAAAAATAAGAATATTTCAAGACATGAAGCTTTCTAAAATATCTAAATTCCCAAATGAATCCCGCACTGTGTTGCTCTCGTTTTCGTCCGTACATACGTGGTTTCACTTGGGTCCAGCTAACATGAAAATTTGAATTACATTTCTACAGTACTGACAATTCAAAATCGGTATAAATAAAAACTTACTACTCGAAAATGCTGCCGGTAAGAAGTTGGCTGCATTTTGTTGAGAAATTGGGGATGCAAGGGCAAATTTTGTTGCCCTAACAAACCCAGAACACGCCTGCCTTACAGCCTGCATGATGTCAACCCGGCGAAGGACGTTTATCACGTGACGACAGAGGAGTATGGGATCGGTTGCTGCCCGACCTGACTTCCTGAAGGTGCTTCTAAACAAAATGAATAGAGATAGGCCGTATACCAAGTGCTAATTCACACGAAAACGAAACCCATGGCACGCGAATAATACTCATTCAGGGTTGGCAAAGTTAACACTTAATATAAATTCTTGAGCAAAATATCTTAACACATTATTTTCAATATCCTATACACTAAATCAATACGTGCAGAAACAAATTATGTGAAACTAAAATACAAACTATGATTCGGTTAGTCTTCTTTTTCTTTACAGTAACCGATTGACTCAATCTGCATTACTTTATAAAGTTTAGAGCTCGTACGCTGCCGGTATAAGTGAGAAGAATTGAAAACAGCGAAAATAAAACAGCAATAGATCACATAAAAAGGAGACGTTGAAGAAAAGAACTTAATGAGTACTTGCAGTCATTACTTTCGTAACGCAGCGAATCACAATTTGGTATACGTGCTGTCTATATCTCCATGTCTAAAAGTATCACCATCAACCACGAATGCGAATCAATTATGGCATCATGTTCCACAAAAAAATCCAACAAAAATACACAACACACACGCGCGCACACACACACACACACACACACACACACACACACAAACCCATCAATATAACAAAACCATGAACAAAACATATCAACATTAATCAACGAAACACAACAACACCAAAAACAAGCTAAACAAAATTTACAACAGAAACAACTAAATAGAAAGAAAAAAAGAGCAAATACTAGTCTAACATTCGAGAGAAATAGAGAGAGAGAGAGAGAGAGAGAGAGAGAGAGAGAGAGAGAGAGAGAGAGAGAGAGAGAGAGAGAGAGAGAGAGAGAGAGAGGGAGGGAGGAAGAGGGAGGAGAGAGAGAGAGAGAGAGAGAGAGAGAGAGAGAGAGAGAGAGAGAGAGAGAGAGAGAGAGAGAGAGAGAGAGAGAGAGAGAAGAGAGAAAGAAAGAAAGAAAGAAAAAAAAAGGCAGGGAAAAAAGAAAAGGAGAGAGAGACGTGTGAGTATGGGAAACAAGAACGAAAAAATAGGATAAATGTAAGACTAGATCTATATCTCACTGGGTCTAGAAAGAAGAAATTATAGAGAATGAATGAAAGGAAGTATCAATCAAGGCAAAAATTTACACTGAAGGTGCGAAATGTATATAAATTACAAATTTATCGATGCAATAAGGGAAGAGAGTAAACAACTTATCTGAAAATTAAAAAAATGCCAGTTAGGACTAACTGATGCTATCCAAGTTATCAAAGTCTCCGAAACGTCACGTGTTTGTTCTGTCTTTATTAGTGGAGTTGTCACTTATTGTCATATTTCGCCTTTGACTTCACTCCATTGTGGCTCCTTCGTATTATGTACATTAGGTAATATTTCTGGCTTTTATCGTATAATAGCTGTTGAATGATAGGCCTCTATCGGTTCTAAAAAATTCGTATAAATTCAAAGAATCATGCTAAGCTTCTATTATGATATCATTGTGACGGGAATGAACTGCTCTATCCATTAGTATGATAAACTAGTTTTGTCCCATTTTCAGCAAAAATGACATTCCCAGAACCCCCTCCTTAAGATTTTTAAAATCCAGTTAAAAATATTACCAAACACTCAATATGCTTAGTTACTCTATTCCCTTATTGTATCGATACATTTGTAATTTGTATACATTTCGCATCTTGAGTGTAAATTTTTGCCTTGATCGATATTTCCTTTCATTCGTCCTCTATCATTTCTTCTTTTTATACCTAGTGAGATATATATCTAGTCTTATAGTTATCCTTCTTCGTTCTTGTTTCTCATACTCCCATAAGGGCCTTGAAGAAACTCTTTTTATCTGCCTTCCTCCTACCATATAGGGCATACACAAAGTGCATCGGTGAGGGGGAGGGGGGTTAGCGAAAGGAAAAAGAAAAGACACACATCGGGAATAATATACGTTTAAGGAGGCATTGGCTCTATGCTTAAACACTGAACATCTAGATATTATCTCCTTTGGTCATTATGATTCCAATGCCCGATTTTGTTTCGAGCTACGTGAATCGGCTCTAAGTGTTTTCAGGGTTTAAAACGCTTGAAAATAATCATACGTTTGACGTGTCTATGTATAGATCTAGTTCTATATCAACTTCCGTCTTTACGATTTGTTTTCATTCACTACCAATGGCGTTTCCTTTGAGTTTTTGTTAGTAGCCTCATGCAGGTATGCTTGGCACCCTATATATTTAAGAACATGAAGTATAAAATATCTCATTGTTGAAATCTCAGCTTTTGGGCACTTTCTTCCGCCTTTTGGGATTGTGATAGATCTTCCATTTGTCTTTGGCCTTTGTTCCATTGCCATTATAATGAAATGATTATGAATATGATAATGATTTCATTTAGCCTAAACTTTTATTTTACATTACAAACTGCGGCAAACGTGTTTTTATTTTATTTTATAGCCATAACATATACGATGGAAACCAGATATGTAAAGGTAACATATGAATTTACTGAGATTTTTTATTTGTTTTTGTTCTTGTTTGTTATTAAAAAATAATAATTCATAGGGCATATATTAGGGTCTGGGATTTTCATTTTTGTTTTTGTATTAGATCTAAGTAATAACAAACAGTCATCTTAACTGACAATTCGTTTTTGGCCGATGTTTGATGTACCACAAATCTGGAATGTGGAAGTAAGCATAAGTGCTTGTGTTTACTTACAATTATTCATATCCACACAAAATCTAATATAAAGTTTACCATTAACCAAAATTACTTTTCACATACATAGACGAACGTTAAAAAAAAAGAAAAAAAGGGATCTACAAATAGATAAATAAAAAAAATAAAAAAGACGAATTTGCCTTGTAATAATTTTTAAATAATATATAACATCTATAATGGTAATGCCTTGTTATTACTTGCATTTATACCATATGCTGTATTATCCCTCCCCCCCCCTAACCTATCACACACACACACACACACACACA
>JAXRKP010001216.1:65000-102500 GCA_037039925.1 Doris montereyensis
TAATTCAGGTTTGAAAATACTTGAGGCAGGACAAGGTATTAAAATGGCATCTCATCACGCAAGGAACCCTAGAGATTTAAAGGATATTGTAAATGCCAGCTCCAAGGTAAAATATTATAAAGAAAAGTTATAGTCCCTGACTTGAAATGAATGAGTCACAGAAATCTGATGACAATATCATTTGCTGAAACCATTACCTATAATGATAGTAAAAACTACATTCTATTGTATGGAATATCAATTCTGGTCTCAGGAAAGGCAGTGGAACCCGTGAGAAATGAACTCGTTTGTTGTCAGTTCTTGGTTGTGATCAACTTTTGGAAAAAGTTTGTGTCTATAAGAAGGCTTAATACGGCACGGCACAGCACTTCGCCACCACTCGCCATGCGTGCTGTCAGTCTTTAAGTCCGCCCTGTAATTTGGCTGGTCATATAGGCAGAGGCTAAATCTACAATGTCGATCACTTTTACACGCTCTCCCATGCCCCACATGCCTAGGCCTAAGCCTAAATAAAGAACCAACCAAAAACAGAACACCCCCTCCCTCCTACCCACCCAAACAACAAACACAAACAAAACTAATCACATTGTCGCACCTCTCAAACATAACTGCATAATTACACAAAAATAAAATATGTCTCAGTTTTGGGTTAAATCCCCTGGACTCAGTTTAACATCAACGCCGCTTTTATCTTACGGTCCCGAGGTGTTGAACTATTAAGCGGGTTCCACTGTATATAATTATTACAATATATTCAGTCGCCGCCCCTTAGCGGCACTGTGGATAGCGAAACGCAACCGGTTATGAGAAGGCTAAATTGCTTTAACAGAATTTATTCTATTTAAAATAAATAAAAAGTCACTGGATAGTGTCATGGTTTTTTTTTGTTTAGCATCGCAGTGTCTTGGTAAGATGAGAAGAATAATGTTCATTTCGAGTGTTAAAGTTGATGTCAGGAATTCTTTCATGCGACCAACGGATAGTGATAGCCTACATGTTATGCTTTTTTATGGCTAGTATGTCATCATGCTGTCTGGACTTTACAGCACAGGGGAAGATAAGTCCAGCTAGACATTTCTCTGCAAGAAGAGACACATCTCTGTAAGACAGCAGATCCCCCCAGACTCTTACTCTTACGCAACCTAGAGCTAAGGAAAGCAAGGCTGATCAGCTGTGAGTTTTCTTTAATGAATCTTATCTGTGCTAAACAGAGTCTGCTCTGAATTTAGGGAAGAGGAAAGGGATGGTTAACTAATTTAGTTTTCAACAGGTTTATAGAAACAAAAAAACACACTTATTGATTGTTCCCCTTGTGAAATATATAACGTCATACAAGGGATAGCGTCATTGGACGACAAGGGAATGGACGTCGTGACGCTAAGCGGTGGCAACTGTATCTTGATTATTATTTAAGAAGGAAATAAAGGAGAAAAACAAGTTATAAATTAATCCAAAAGGTCTTGTAACAGATATTATGTTTCTGTATAATCATCTGATTTGAAAATGAAATACCAAGAAACTTGATTGTGATCTTTAAACATAAACAATTGCATTCTTTCTGTCATAAGTTTGAAATAAAAAAATCAGCATTTTACTCATGGAATGAAAAATAAACATCAACAAGGTGGGTTTTGATAAGTTTATTTTTGTGTTTTTTATTGAATTGTTTGTCTTTTTACTATTTAGAATAGTTTACTGGCACATATTTTTAAACCGCAAGAGATAACAGTACGTTAAGCAATCATTTATAAATACCTGTACCAAATTTGAATCCCCTGTCTCCTCAAATAAACTTCTGGCAGAATTTTAGTCCAGCAATGAAAACAATTTTTTTTGGCAAATAAATGTAAACACAGCTGGACAGTCAGCTCGGCAGGTAACCAAACTTTCACTTTGCCCTCAGCTCACCTTTTTCAAACACAAACGGGTTAAAGAAGAAGAACATGCCGATTTTCTGGAACTTCTGAATCTTAAGACTACAGAATTATGTTTCTCATTTTTCTTGAAAAGTTGTCTCTGCATACTTAATATGCCTACGGTTGGACATCAACAATATATTATAAATGTAATGTTTGGTTGGTGGTTATTTATTTGTCATAGGCTCTGTTATCAGGCCACTAAGAGTAACCATATTTTGCAGGCAGGTTCTAAATGGTCCCAAGATCGTTTTCATTTTGAGAAATTTTTCTAGATTTAATTAATGAAAGTTTCATTGTTTCCTTGTCTTTGAGTAGGATTTTCATTTACCCAGGAAGAAGACAACTTTAAACAGATTTTATAATTAAAAGTTGGAATAGTAGACCTGCCGCTCATGCCTACCTGGGTAGCCTCAGTCTTGAATACTGACTTGATACAATAATCATACATGTACTTACCCTGTATTATGGCGCTAAAACCCGGGATGTAACATATATATATATATATATATATTTAGATAAGGATAATGTTGATCTTCTTTTCTCTTCAGGATCTTTTGTGCATATAAGGAAATATATTATGTTAGTTACGCGTGTTTTAAAAGAAAAAAAAAGTCTGTTAAATTGTTAAATCTTTAGGGTTAGTAGCCTAACTAAACTAAAAGAAACTAAATGAAAATAAAAAAAAAAAATAAAACCAACCCAAATAAATAAGTAAAAAATAATATACATACAAAA
Organism: Doris montereyensis; assembly: GCA_037039925.1. Taxonomy (NCBI): domain Eukaryota; kingdom Metazoa; phylum Mollusca; class Gastropoda; order Nudibranchia; family Dorididae; genus Doris; species Doris montereyensis. The sequence goes on from JAXRKP010001216.1 coordinate 67,655, forward strand.
ATAAAGAAACAGAAAATAAGAATTTAAAAAATAGATAAATAAATATATATATAATCTAAATAAATACATAAATAAAGAAAAAATACAAAATTCAGTTATGATTGTCGAGCTACATTATCTCGATATATTGTTTCATGCTGGTTTGTGATTGCGTGTTTCTCCATGAATATGGTTGAGCGTTAAAAACATGCTGGTGGTTATGTCAACTCCTAGATTTGTTAGCATTAGTCCTAATGTCCCTGCTCCCGTGGATGTTGGAAATGTCTCGACTCCAACTATGCGAGGTCGAGCCACAACCTATTGCCATCCGGAGTCCAGGGAGGCCACCCACTGTCCCACTCCCTAATGGAGTGTCCTTCGCCACCATCCGAAATTTTGCACGTGGTCTTTACTAAGTGGCATTTTGTTAGTACGAGGTCTATTGCTATCTTACTGGAAAGGTTTGAGTTGGAAGAGCATTTAGGTGATAACTTATCAGAAAAGGAAGCGTCAGTACATGTCAGTTGTAATTACGTGTATATGGCGAGAATAGTTGACGGAGCTAATAAATGACAAGGAGGCATACGTACAGGCAGACATCATACTACACATTATGTATCCACGCATATGGTCGTGACAATTATTGAAAAACTTGTTTGGGAAATAATAAGCAAGCCACATCCCGCGTCTCTCCCTCAACTTGAGATCCCCAACGCGAATGTCCACCAGTTCTTAGTGGACCTCCGCGCCGAAGGGGAGGCGGGGCTAGACCTCCAGAATCCTTCATTGAGAGACAGTCCGGGCAATGACTCCCTTACCATCTAGAGTGACTTTTGATATTCATATTTGTACCATCAATAGTGTCAAGGAGGCGTAAGTGCAGACAGACACGACCTATTATACGAGCCAATTTTGGAAAGTAACAAGCAAGCCACGTCCCGCGTCTCTCCCCCAACTTGAGAACCCCCCCCCCCACGCGAATGTCCACCAGCTCTTAGTGGACCCCCGCGACGGAGGGGAGGCAGGGCTGGACCTCCAAAATCCTTCATTGTGAGACAGCGGGTGATAGGTGATAGCTTCCTTACAATATGAAATTACATTATCAATAATATGCGTACTTGTATCATCATAACATGCATACCATTAATAATTCAATTATTAACATGTAATTGATTCTCCTACTATATGAGGATTAAAGGGATGGCGCATTAAAATGCAATACCAGTTCATCTGAAAATGACGGTGGACTGACATGGAAAGATACTGAGACAGAGGCAGACATAAAGATAGACATGGAGATGGGAGAGAGAGAGAGAGAGAGAGAGAGAGAGAGAGAGAGAGAGAGAGAGAGAGAGAGAGAAGAGAGAGAGAGAGAGAGAGAGAGAGAGAGAGAGAGAGAGAGAGAGAGAGAGAGAGAGAGAGAGAGAGAGAGAGAGAGAGAGAGAGAGAGAGAGAGAGAGAGAGAGAGAGAGAGAGAGAGAGAGAGAGAGAGAGACAGGAGACAGAGAGAGAGAGAGAGAGAGAGAGAGAGAGAGAGAGAGAGAGAGAGAGAGAGAGAGAGAGAGAGAGAGAGAGAGAGAGAGAGAGAGAGAGAGAGAGAGAGAGAGAGAGAGAGAGAGAGAGAGAGAGAGAGAGAGAGAGAGAGAGAGAGAGAGAGAGAGAGAGAGAGAGAGAGAGAGAGAGAGAGAGAGAGAGAGAAGAGAGAGAGAGAGAGAGAGAGAGAAGAGAGAGAGGACAGAGAGAGAGAGACAGAGAGAGAGAGAGAGAGAGAGAGAGAGAGAGAGAGAGAGAGAGAGAGAGAGAGAGAGAGAGAGAGAGAGAGAGAGAGAGAGAGAGAGAGAGAGAGAGAGAGAGAGAGAGAGAGAGAGAGAGAGAGAGAGAGAGAGAGAGAGAGAGAGAGAGAGAGAGAGAGAGAGAGAGAGAGAGAGAGAGAGAGAGAGAGAGAGAGAGAGAGAGAGAGAGAGAGAGAGAGAGAGAGGAGAGAGACAGAGAGAGAGGGAGATAGGAGAGAAAAAGAGAGGAAGAGGAAGAAAAATGGAAAAAATAGCCAAGTGTGTAAGTGGTTATATTAAAGTTAGTACACATCGAGTTAGATGCACAGATTAGTAGCTAACCTGCCACGAGATCTTTTAGGCCGAAACATAAAGGGTCGTTTGTTTCTAGTCTATCTAAAGGCTGAAATTAGTAGGTGAAAAACCCCAAAACAACCCAGTATATTATTGATGTCGGTACTACAGAGAACATAAGAAAACATTCCAACAAAACAATTTCATATGACCATTAAATGCTGCATGTACTAGAGGAGGAATTAAGAAACCGTATTACCATCATCAATATTTTGTCTCAGCTGGTATTCGAAGTCAAATATAGCTTCAACGTTTTTAACAGTTCCATATTTGAATTTGCTAATGCATAATTTAGCTATCAAGAGCATATGATTGATCTTATCGACTGTACTTTTGTTTGCATTAAGTTCGTCATACAAAATGCCAAATAAAATATGTATATCATTGAGTCTAAGGTTTAAGTCAAAGTCATTTAAGATTTTTAGTTCAATGCGTTTCCAAAATGTTCTGACGGTCTTACATTGAACAAAGAAGTGTTCAAGGAAATCTATTTCAAAGCAGAATTCACATTTATCAGTCTCTTTAACTTTCATCCTTTGTAACATGATATTTGTAGGATAAATGTTATGCAATATCTTATAATGTAGCAATCTAAGTCTAGATTCCTTAGTGGCTGTGTAAGCCAACAAGTAATATTTGTTAATATCGATATTGAGTTTACGAGCCCAGAACTTTTCGGCCCACAGACAATCGTTTTTTTTTTGTATTCGTTAGAACTAGGCGAATATTTTTATGTGAGAACTTAGTATGTTTTCAACTATATCATCTTCCAACTCATGTGGGTTGACCTGCACAAAATAGCTTGGAGATATATTGCTAAGCATTAATTTCCATTCTACTGGAATACTGTTGAATATTGCGTTGTAATGGAACATATGTTCTGGATATCGACCTAGCCTTTCTTCCATTTCTTTCATTGTTGCTATGCCAGTTGCAGAGCAGATATCTTTAATGAATAATAAATTATTTTGCATGTATTTTTTTATGTGTAAGGGTTTGTCTTTGTAGGTGATGAATTTATTATTGAAGATGGGCTGGACCAAGGATTTCTTCTGTTGTCAATGTATCTGCTGGTATATTTAGCAATGGCCTAAATTCCATCCATACACTAACGATCTTTTTCCAGAAATCAGAATGCATTGATGTCACATTTACAGGAATGTTATCCATTCTGGTGCTTTTAAGAAAATATTTAACGCCACCCAGATCCTTGAGAGCACTGTTGCCTATTGCTACTATATCAGAGGAATTATCTGATGCTTTATGAAGCCATTTTATAAGAAGGAAAATTGCTGTGTCTTAACACTTATCATACCAAGACCCCCTTGTGATATTTCCTTACATAAAGTGGATCTTTTAATTTTTTCAAATACGCGTTTGTTAGAGTTTTGTTTTTGCCATATGAATTTAAAAATTAAAGAGTCTATTTCTTTGAGAATATCCTCCGGGAGAACAAGGGCCTGTAATTGGAAATTTATTTGCGACAAAAGTAATGATTTTGCAATTAAAATTTTCCCATATATTGATAAATTTCTACGACGCCACCTTTCAATTATTGATTTTATGTAATTTATTTTCGGTATCCAATTGAGATCGATTCTCGAATTTCTTGAGACTGATTGAAATAAAAACCTAGTATTTTAATACAATCTTCCCCCTTTACCCAACTGATGTTGCAGATATTGTCTACGTAATTTTGTCCAATAAAAATCCCTTTACACTTGTGTTTGTTTAGTTTTAAGCCAGTTAAGTTTCCAAAGTTTTCAATTAATTGAATGCTTTTTACGAGACTTTTAGTGTCGCTTAGTAATAAAGATGCATCGTCTGCATACATGATAATTTTATTGTTCAGTGTATCAATAGGACTAAGACATTTTATGTCGGCATCACTGCGAATCTTAATGGCCATCACCTCCATGACTAATATGAAAAGAAGAGGGCTGACACAGCATCCCTGCCTTATACCTCTATGAGTTTGAAAGAAGGATGAGACAAAGTTGCTATTTTTTACACAGCTCTCGCCATCACTCATTAGTGTGGCGATGAGGTGTGTGAAGTAATCACCGAATTTGAATAATTTGAGAGTGTTTAGAATTGCTGATTTATCTACAGTGTCAAAGGCCTTACGTATATCAAGGGATGCTAAAACCCCTTCCTTCTTAAAGTGTCGACAAAGACTTAAGGTGTCATCGATCAATCTGATAGCGTCTGAGATGGATCTACCTTTCATAAATCCATTTTGATTTTTATGAATAATGTAATTAAGAACCAACTGCAGGCGCAATGCTAATACCTTGGAAAATATTTTATAATCTGTATTGGTTAATGTGATTGGTCTCCAATTTGTAAGTTCTGATCTATCCATATTACCACCTTTATGAATAAGAGTTATTATTCCACGTCGTTGAGATAGGGTAAGCTTTCCTGTTTTAATAGATTCAATAAAACTATCGTATAAAGGATGTTTAAGGTGCAGCCAAAACATTTTATAAAAATTTGGTGTAAGCCCATCTGTTCCAGGAGCGCTTTTTACGTTAAGTTTGAAAAGGGCTGTCCCTATTTCTTCTAAATCTAGGTTTTCATCGAGAAGAATGCCGTCATTATCTATTACTTTGTTAAACTGGCAGTCGTGCATAAAACTATTAACATTAGTAAAATCAGTCGTCAATCCCTCATCTTTAGTGTATAACTTTTGAAAGTACTCACGAGTGTTGCTTAAGATCTGTAAGGGTTCGGTACTGGTAATGTTATCAATTTTGAGTTCAGTTATTGTAGAATGGACAGCTTTTGATCTTTCAAGATTAAGAAAATATTTTGTATTTTTCTCCCCCTCCGCTATCCATTTATTTCTTGAGCGTATTTGCGCACCACGAGCTTTGTGCATAGAGATAATTTCAGTTTCTTTCTTAAAGTTAAAATTTCATGAGTTGTTGTACTATCATTTGGATTAACTGAAGCGATTTCATCTAGTTTCCCTAGCTTAATTCTTATATTGTCTTCTTCATGCTTTTCTTTTTTAGCCTTTTGGATGGAATAACCAATGGAGAAAGACTTGATATGAGCTTTAAGTAATTCCCATTTCTCATTTGGATTGATATCGTGTGATTTCATTTAAAAAATCGTCAATTAAGCCGTTCATTTTGTTAACAAATATTCGATCTTCCAAGAGCCTTTCATTAATCTTCCACAAAGAGTTACCTCCTCCTGTTGCACCCTGAGGTTTAACAATAAGTGACACCCCCTTGTGATCTGTAAATGGGATTTCTACATGTTTGCAATTAACTATATTTGACAAAAAAAACTATTACAAACGAACGCGTAATCTAGTCTTCTCGCAGTGAACGGTGTGGAGCGATGCCAAGTGTATTTTTTTTTATCTTTGTTTAGAAATCTCCACACATCGGTTAAATTATTTTCTGAAACAAATTTACTGAAATTATGAATTTCTCTTGGGTTATGATCATTTCCTGAAATTATGTCTAATTGGTTATTCATGACAATATTGAAATCTCCACATAAAATCGTATTGACAAAGTCAAACTGTGATAAGAGATCAAAAACAGCTCGACGCTCGTCTGTATCAGACGCACCATAGACGTTGATGATTTTATAATTTATATTATTAACACATAAAGATATACCAATTACTCGATCGGATTTTAAGGGAAGAGTGACAAGCTTTTCAAATTTTAGAGATCTATTGATAAGAATCAATTGTCCTTTACTTCTATTCGTACCGTATGAAAGAGCGATGTGGCCACCCCACTCAATTTCCCATGCGTCTTTATTATTCTTCGTTACATGAGCTTCTTGTAAACAAACAATGTCATATTTACTACAAATGTTAAAAATACTTTTCCGCTTTTTGTTGTTATTTAGGCCTCTACAGTTTAGAGACAAAACTTTTAACCCAGCCATGAACGTTAATCAGTAGGTCTGTCCGAAATTCGGTCCGAGTCGTAAGGAAAAAAAGTCACAATTCATTCATTCAATACTAGCGGTGATTGGTTACCTCAGTATTGGCGCTATTTTGCGTCGATTCGACTGATTGAGTTTGGGAAGGAGGAGTTTGGGAAGGGGGGGTTAGAAGCGTACCTTGTTATTGTTGATACACTCCGCGCTCTTTTTTCTTGTCTGTTAGGTGAGACTGTCCTCTTCCGCCCTCTTTTGACAGAAGGACTCCGTGTTGCTCGTGACATGTGGAGAACATGTTCACTTATTAGTGGCTGGCGTGTTCTCCCCTTTGACTCATGTCATACCAGTCAACATCATTTTCTTCTTCATTCCCTCTCTCCTCCGTGTTTTCCGTCTGTTTATTCATGATATTGTCATCACTCGCATTGTTGGTTGTGAGGACTGCTTGGGTGTAGGATATTAAATTTTCACCTCCTCCCTTCGCTCCTTCATTTGTTCCATCCTTCTTTCTATCCTCTTTACCTTCGTCGCTTCTCTTTTCATTAGGTGTGTTCTTTTTCGATCTTAATTGTTCCCTATAATAGAGAGACGCCGACCAATTACCAAGTTTAAAAGTTAAAGGTAAATTAGTCGTTGGTACCTCAATATACACAAATCGTCGACCTGTCTTATATGGGGTCCAACCTCCGACCTCACTTCTATAACATTCATATTTGAGTGGGGAAAGGAGTCTGATTCCCATTGTTTCCAAATTTTCTACAATTATATCATTGTCAACACTAAGGGGGAGTCCTCCAACGATTAATTTTGGAAGGGACAGAAGAATCATTCAGTTGGAAGGGGTTGTCAGATAAGAGTGAAAAATGCAAACCTTTCAGGTGAACCCCGCCGTTAACAATTTTCCTCTGGCTTCCCTTGATTTCGCATAGATTCTCCAAATTCCCCCCAAACGTTGAGCGCCATCTACCCAACCCTGCCCCACCACCTTGGCAAGAGCCCGACAAATTGAAAGGCCATCAATTTCTTTCCCATCATAAGACATGAGGGAGGACAAGGCGGTCACTAGGATGTAGAGAGGAGCGACTCTCTCAACACCGGGCCTAGGCATATCCGCCATTTTCTCTAGATCAAAGAAAAGCGTAGTAATCAAATGACAAATGAAATTGAAATAATAGTCAACTATTTACCTACAAAGCTTGACAAAAAGAACGGGAAACAAATAAAACACCACAACACCTGAACAACACTTGAACAAAAAACCTGAGAAACTGGGAAACGAAATCTTGATACAAAAACCAAATCAGCAGAGCTGTAGAAAAAGTGGCAGCCCCACCATATACCTAGGGTACAGTGGGCTAATCCATTGCTTATCCACAACCAAACTGATTCAGAGAAGTACATGCAATATACCCGACTTGACCTTTCAACGACGAACATGGAAACGAACAGTGACTAATTTTTGGAACATGGAATGTTAGGGCAATAAATGGAAAAGGAAAAAAGGACAAGGAATAGAAAATGTAGGACTAAATCATTTTTTAATTTTCTCAGGAGTAGATGTCAAAGATAAAGCCAGAACAGGAGTAGGCCTCGTACTGTATAAAAGGCAGGAAAAACTACTAGAAAGTTGGAAATTTATAATCACGGCTATTAGGGGTAAATATTAAACCACAAGGACGAGAAATTAAATTATTAATAGCTTATAGACCAAACGAAGACGCAACTAAAGAAGAAAAAAAGATATCTTCGAAAAACGATTTACAAATAGCTGCAGAGAATCTCAAACCCAAACAGGAACTAATGCTTTTAGGAGATTTAAACGCTAGAGTAGGAAACAATGTAGAAACGTCAGGAGGAGTAATAGGTAAAGAAGGAGAGACAACAACTTCTCCAAATGGAGAAAGACTAGTAAAAGTAGATTTTCGCCTAAAGAACAACATGAAAATAGCCAACACCTTTTTTCCTTATAGAATATACAAGAGTAAATGAAGACAGATGTGAAAAGTCAATGATAGTCTACATAATAGTTAGCAGGTCCCAATGCTAGTAACTAGGGAAGCTAAACACAAAATTATAAATTGGGCAGGGAGAATCTAGAACAAGTTCAAAGCTACAATTACGTAGGAGTAATGATTAACTCAGAGGAAAACTAAGAGAGGAAATCAGTCAGAGAATCCAAAAAGGCAATGACAATATATAACCATCTAGGAAAGGTATTTGTAGATAAGCAAGAATTGTCAACAAAAAACCCAAAATGGCAGTATACAGTACAGTTTATTATCCTACTCTCCTCTATGGCAGGGAAAACTGGACCTTAGACAGTAGAGAATACAGTAGAGTACAGGCAGCTGAAATGAAAATATCTAAGAAGAGTAGTAGGGAGAACTAAAAGAGACAAAATAAGAAACACAACAATAAGAGATCAAACCAAAGCAGTTGACATAATAACTAAGATAGCAATCAATCACTTGAGATGCTTTGGGCATGTAACAGAATGAATGACAATAGAATAGCTAAATCAGTATATAGTGCTAACGCCCAAGGTGAAAGACCAAAAGGCAGACCTCGGAGAAAGTGGGAAGAAGATATAAAAGAGGCATTGAAGCATAGAAATTTAACTTTCTTGGAAGGAAACAAAAATGCCACTGGAGAAAGATCATCTCAGGCATCTAAACTCATACACCGAAAGGTAGAGTGGGAACTGATAAAAAAGAAAGAAAATTATTTACCTGAAAATTTTTACTGAAATATCGATTGCAAATGTTCTAATTACAGATTGATAAAGTTGTTTTTGTTTGTTTGTTTAAGTCTGTGGCCAAAGACATTGTTTACATGGCACTTATTTCATATTATTATTAGATTTGAAATCAAAGAAGAAACGTTTTTGAGACAAATCTCTTTCTAGTCATACCCACCCTTGAGACAGTTTTGATCATGTCAAAGTGGTAATATGTTCATTGAACTGCAAATGTCATGATCCTTTTTGTGTGTGTGCTCTCTCTCTCTCTCTCTCTCTCTCTCTCTCTCTCTCTCTCTCTCTCTCTCTCTCTCTCTCTCTCTCTCTCTTCTCTCTCTCTCTTAACCTCTCTCTCCTCTCTCTCTCTCCTCCTCTCTCTTCCTCCTCTCTCTCTCTCTCTCTCTCTCTCTCTCTCTCTCTCTCTCTCTCTCTCTCTCTCTCTCTTCTCTCTCTCTCTCTCTCTCTGTGCTTAAAACAAAGAAGGAATGTTTGATAGTGTTTCATTTAGAGAGAAATTTTCTTTTAGAAAAACCTGGTGGAAATGGAATTTGGAAGGTACGATTTCACTCATTTAGTAATTTGATTGAATTGTATCACTTCACGCAAGAAATATTTTTTTCCCTTCAATTTTCACTTTTTTCCCTTTCACTTTTTGTCATTTGGGTCTTTTGTCGTTTTTTTTTTTTTTTGGTCAGTGCTTTTTAAAGTAAATAAAAACGCTAAGTACATCTACATGAAATAAGAGCATAAAAGTTAAAAGTGCACAATAACGAACCCAAAGTAACATTATGTAACTGTTAAGATTGAAAACAAGGGCAAATTGGATTGTAGTAATAATAGTATTAAGGCTAGAAAATCACCTATCTCTCATAGTGGAATAATGAACAAATTAGATAATTTCAGGCACATGCATGACGTAGACAACGTTATCTAGCACACACCTATAGGATTTCTTCACTTATAAAAAAAAAGTTTGCCTCTACACGATTTAGATGACGCCAAATTGTCGATAACCTTCTCTACGAAATTGTCAATGTTGTTCACAATATCTTGTCTTGTGCTATGGTGGATCATGACATATTTTGTACCCTGTCAATGTGCTGAAAGTTCTCTCAGACTTTGCTGTTACCGACAGGGAGGTGAGAGTGATTTCAAGCAATTTAATCACTTTGCTGGTATCGATAGAGAGGTGAGAGTGATTTCAAGCGATTTAATCATTTTGCTGGTATTAGTGGTATCGATAGGGAAGTGAGAGTGATTTCAAGCAATTTAATTACCGCTGAAAATACACTCAAGGCTACAGTCTTTAATAAATGTACAGCTCATGTGTGCTTTGACATCCTTGAAATGTTGTACTGGAACATAAAACCTCTAATTCAGACCTTAATTTTATTTCATTCAAGAATGTGTAGCATTTCGATAATACTAATACATCAAGTAATGATAATTTAAAATAAAAAAGGAACAACAACTCCTGTTCTTATTTCATTTTTTGTCTGTTTTTTTCTTCTTCTTGAACTCTGTGAGGTCCAAACATTTTGATTATGGTTTTTTTTCATAGCTTGACTTAGATAAATAAATAAATTCATAATTTCATCATTAAACACAATATTGATAATTCTATAGTTTTAGATTTTAGAGCTCCTTAAATCATTTGAATCACAAATACATGTAATTCTACTGATTGCATTTTTCAAGATGAGCGACCTTAAAGCCAAGATCCGAGCAGAATTTGATCTTTTTTGGTACACATTATAACTGATGATAAATTTGTGTGTAATTAATGTAGGTAGTAGCTTCTCTCTTTCTGTCTGTCTGTCTGTCTCTCTCTGTCTCTGTCTTTCTGTCTGTCTGTCTGTCTGTCTGTCTCTGTCTGTCTTTCTCTCTCTCTCTCTCTCTCTCTGTCTCTCTCTCTCTCTCTCTCTCTCTCTCTCTCTCTCTCTCTCTCTCTCTCTCTCTTTCTGCCTCTGTCTGTCTCTATCTGTTTGTCTACCTGTCTGTCTCTCTATAAGTGCATTTGACCCCTCACATTTCTTTTTGGTCAAGCCTATGGTGTTTTGTTTTCAAGAAAGAGAAGAGAGCAGTAACTTTAAAATTAAGTAGGTACTTGTATTATTGCTGTGCTGTAGTGATTAGTGTGACTGTGTGAGAAATGTTTCAGTGTGTGTAAATGTTTATTGGTTCTTTGTTTCTTAGTAAATAAGGATTTTCAGTGAACAATTGGTATCTATGTTTTGTATGAATGAAGATCCTTAGAGGCTCTTTACACGTGATTGATAAACACACTCAGCATGCATGCACACATCACCAGCAGGTAGGACCAACGTGTTGGATCCCGTTTTTTCTCAGTTAAATAGGATTATTTTGTATCACACTCACTATATTTGTTTAAACTCACAATTTTTATGTCAATTATATGATAACATTCAGTATTTATATTAAGGGCAAAACGAAAACCCTAATGAAATATCAAACATGTTGTAGCGTTGTTTAATTTTATTGTTTGGTGTAATGTTCATTTTGGCAACTTATAAGGTTCTGCCTTTCATACACTTCTGCTAGATTTTTTAGATTTTTTATTGAAGCTTTATTGTTTCTAGTTTAGTATCACTGTTATCTGATTATTGTTTTGTCACTGTTTTATGAAGTGGTTAACAAATACCCACTTGAAATTATAAATGGTAACAACCAACGTAATGTTAACATTGGATTTTCAGTCATAAACTAAGCACATTCTTTATGATATGAAACAGTTGAATAGAAAGAAAATACTTGTGTAATGAATCTACTTATCTTATCTTATTATCACTTAATTGGTTTTGGTGAAATGATGAAACAAAAATCTAAAACTCTGCCTTTTTTGTGCGTGTTGAGTAACACTTCTGTCTCCCCTTTTCTTAACTTAATTATAGAAACAAGTGATGAAAATGTTGAAAGCAGCTGAGTAATAATTTTGAAGTAAATCGAAGTGTTATTTCAGATCTATTTCCAAATCAAAACAACTATTATTATCATAAAATTACACTTACTTTTTAAAAGCATTTTATAAATTTTTATTTTATATGCTTCTTTGTAGAAAGAGCAGGAAACAAATAAGATTCTACAGAAGAAGATTGAGGAGATGGAAAAAGCTGTAAAAAACATGGAGGAAAAATTCCAGTAAGTGCTTGTTCTTCAGAAATAACAGAAATTAGTAAATGTAATATTGTAAGAAAAAAGAAAATTCTTTTGTTCCAAGTGATTGCTTATAGTTTTGAAAAAGAAAAAAAACTTTAGCTATTGCGGATTTGTTCCATTAATTTTTTCTTTTCTTTTACTTTTCATGTAGACTAGGTTGTTTTGGGTTATGTCACTCATCTTGCATGGTGAATATCCAGATTGGAATCCAGCAATGGGCATGCTAACAGTCATAGAAACTGTAAAAGTTAAAAACCACCACATTTTCTTCAGAAAATCTAAATCTCAAGGGCAGACAATTTCTTGCGCTAAATCCCCCATTCAGTGTTATCTATAACATTTTAAAAATATGCTTATTCATGTAAGTCATCATTACCATTTTCTTGAAATCAGTCATTTCAAAGTTGATGATTGCCCCAAGAGTGTTCAATATTATTCAAATGTTTACCCCTGTTTTGATATGCTTTGCAACTAAAAGGGATAAACTCATATTTTTTGCCTTATTTTTTCTTTTGCAAGGCGTGAAGCTGAAGCTGTAAATGCAAACCTGAAAGTTAGAAAACTCACAGAAGATTTGAATGATGCAGAGAATAACAAATCTACACTTATAAAGGTAAACTTGGTTATTTTTATCAGTGTTTTAACCCCCTGTGTTACACAAAAATTGTAAATAAGACATTGTTAATTGAAGAGATAAAAGTAACAACTTCTACTCAGTGAAAACTAGTACATTTTCTCTTGTAGACAAATATTGTAAGTTTCGTTTACAATGTCTTTATTTGTCTGTGATTTATATTATAATGAGATATCACTGAACAATTTTAGTCACAGCATTGTAAAAGTCTTTCACTGCATCTTTAAAACATTTTCATTGCTCAATTTTGTATTTTTATCTTCTTTTTAAGGAATTTGAGGCCTTCAAGAAGCATTCAAGTAATTTACTTAAGAAAGAAAAGGAACTCAATGAAAGGCTTCGTCATTTATGTGGTTAATAGAAGCATGTTTTGAATCAAATATTTTAAAAATGATTTATCTATAAGGAAATTGTTGAAATTTTTTCCCAATTCCTTTTACCATGTAGGGAAAAAATAAAGCGCATCAGTATTACTTGTAGATAATATCGAAATGAAACTGAAAAAATTCCATTAAGAAAATCAATTTTTATTCTCTTTTGTTTTTACTTGCAGCATTTTTTCCCAAACGTTTAAATGAAATTGTCTATTTAGGCCATGCTAAATAAAACTGAAGGGCTTTACAAGAGAAAATCACAAAAAATTAGAATAATTTATCATTCATCGAAACACTATGTAATACTGATGATGAGGTGTTGGAATGTAGATGTTATATGTTACTGTTATGAAGAGTTGCTAAGGGAACTAACTGCATTTTACTCACCTGTCACCATGGCAGTGTCAGTCCATTGGTATCCCATGCCTTGCCACAAAAGGCTGCCATCTGTTCCGGTCTCTGCTTTGATCATTTATTTCATGACGTTGTATTGTTACCTGTTATAACATTATTTGTGTGAATGATATGCATGTGGAATTGACAAAACCCGTCCTTTGGTAAAAATTGTCAAAATGCGTTTTGTATAAACTGATGATAGCCCAATGTATTCTTAGCATTTAAAACTTTATTTGGTGAAAACTGGTTGAATTTTGACGAAGTTATGATTTGTTTTCTAAAAAAGAATTTCAAGATATCAGAAGCCTCTTTTTAAGAAAATCATGTTCAAGATTTGTCTTTTGTTTAAATGAAAGCTAAAAAATACTTTTTAAACACATTTTAGATACTTTCAAGACAAAAATAGTTCATCAGGCTGTTCATAAAATATTATTATAAACTGAAAATGCAAAGAACTCCATTTTCATAAAAAATGAGGTTTTATGAAGCTCACATTTTTCTGTTTTCTCGGTTTGAACTCTTTTCCTATTGACAAGTCTTGTCAGTTTCATACACATATGCTTATCTTGTAGATTTTAGTAATAGAAGTTTAAAGTTTTGTCGGTCTTAATTTCTTCCAATTCAATCGGCACTGCCGCGATTTGAAAAGAGTGCTATATGAAGTCGATCGATGTTGTTGTCTCAGAGCCGTAAACCTGTTGAACATTTATTTATGTAAATAAAGAATTTATTTCCATTTAAGCAGCATTCTCAGTTAGGACATAATTTGTTCTATGTACCATGTATATGATCGTGTAAAGAAAATTGAAAAAAGGTAAAATGTTAATTTACCTATTTATTAATATTTGTATATGTATTCGATCATTGATGATTAACAAGAGTGATTGAAGGTTATCACAGACATACATAATAATTCTGAGAATTTTTAAAGAAATGTCAGATGTTCATTATGTGTTATTTTCTTCATTGTCTTTTTGCATACAGGCACTCCTAGTCCTATATATTGATTGATAGTCATTTTGAATGTAAATATTATTATGTATGGAAAAAAAAAGTTCAAATATACGTAAAGAGAATAAAATAAACCATAAGAATAAAATGCATTTATTCATTCTCTTTGTTGTCAGTTAATGATGTTGGCATATGTTTACACAATTTTGATTAAGTGTCATTATATTCAAAATCAAAAGCTGGAGGACAAAAACATGTCTTGTCCAGTTAGTTTCAATTGATTATTTGCAAAGAGAAGGGAGCTGAATCAGTACATAGTATTACATGTGCCCCAGAGGGTATCAAATAAGGGCAATTTTGTTAATGCTTTTGAAAATTAAGCATTTTTTTCAAATTATAACATATAAATTCAAAGACAGCAATCTACAGTTGATGACAATTTTAATTTAGTATGACATGGTAATTCTGGGAAGTGGATGGGTAAGCACCTGTAAGTGGAGTAGACGATCACGCCTTCCACAAAGCGGGTCTTGGATGACCAAAGCCTAAGGGAGTTAACCCTGACATCAAAAAAAAACAACCTGCTGCTTTGCAGGCTGGTCTTGGGTGACCAAAGGCTAAGGGAGTTAACCCTGACAGAAAATAACAAGGCCTGGTAGGAGGCCTCAAGGTGGCAGCCCCACCATCTACCCAGGGTACAGTGGCCTAATCTCCTTATAATCCAAAACCAAACTGTTTCAGAGAGATAAATACAATACATCCGGCTTGACCTTTCAGCGACGAACATGGAAACGAACACGGACTGTCGTTTTTGGTATATGGACTATTAGGGCAATAAATGGAAAAGAAATAAAATTAACTGAAGAAATGGAAAAATTCAAAGTAGACATTATGGCCATTACAGAAACAGGGAAAAAAGGACAAGGAATAGAAAATGTAGGACTAAATCATACTTTTATCTTCTCATGAGTAAATGTCAAAGATAGAGCTAGAGCTGGGATAGGCCTCCTAATATGTAAAAGCCATGAAAAGCTACTAGAAAGTTGGAAATTTATAAGCCCACGGCTGTTAGAGGTAAGCATTAAACCAAAAGGAGAGAAATTGAATTATTAATAGTGTATTGACCAAACGAAATCGCCACTAAAGAAGAAAAATATATCTTTGAAAACGATTTACAAATAGCTGCAGAGAATCTCAAACCCAAACAGGAACTAATGGTTTTAGGAGATTAAACGCTAGAGTAGGCAACAATATAGAAACGTCAGGAGGAGTAATAGGTAAAGAAGGAGGGACAACTTCTCCAAAGGAGAGAGACTAATAGATTGTTGCCTAAAGAATAACATAAAAATAGCCTACACCTTTTTTCCTCATAAAGATATCCACAAATATACAAGAGTAAATGAAGACAGGTGTGAAAAGTTAATGATAGACTACATAATAGTTAGCAGCTCCCTTTTTTTTCACAATAATAGGATGCAAGAGTAAACAGAGGAGCTGAAGTATTTAGTGACTATTACCTAGTGATTGCCAAAATGAGATTACTGACTGAAAAACAAACAAAAAAGGAAAGAAAAGAAAGCTACTTAACTCAACATAGAGGAACTAAATAAACCAATAGTAAGACAGATATACCAATCTAGGATTAAAAAAAAATATCAGTGAAAGGCAGATGGATCTGAATGATAGCACAATAGAAGAAAAGGGGCAAATGTATTAAAGAAACATTACTCAGTTATACTGAAGAGGTCTGTGGTAGGAAACAGAATTAAAGGATATAGGAAAAGAACAGCATGGTGGAATGAGAATGTCAAGGCTAAGATCAAAGAAAAGAACGATGCCTGGAAGAAATACTTGCAAACAAAGAGACAGAGGATGGGATAGATTATGTGAGTAAAAGAGGAAGTGAGAAAAGCAAAACAGGAACAATGGGAAGAGTCCGAACAAAAACTCCAAGAAGAGCTATCAAGGAAAGCCCATTTACAGATCACAAAAGGATGTCACTCATTGTTAAACCTCAGGGTACAACAGGAGGAGGTAACTCTTTGTGGAAGATTAATGAGAGACTCTTGGAAGATCAGAATATTTATTAACAAAATAAACGGCTTAATTGACGATTTTTTAATGAAATCACATGATATCAATCCAAATGAGAAATGGGAATTACTCAAAACTCATATCAAGTCTTTTTCCATTTTTATTCCTTCCAAAAGGCTAAAAAAAAAGAAAAGCATGAAGAAGACAATATAAGAATTAAGCTAGGGAAACTAGATGCAATCGCTTCAGTTAATCCAAATGATAGTACAACAACTCATGAAATTTTAACATTAAGAAAGAAACTGGAAAGTATCTCTTTGCACAAAGCTCGTGGTGTGCAAATACGCTCAAGAAATAAATGGATAGCGGAGGGGAGAAAAATACAAAATATTTTCTTAATCTTGAAAGATCAAAAGCTGTCCATTCTACAATAACTGAGCTCAAATTGATAACATTACCAGTACCGAACCCTTACAGATCTTGAGCTACACTCGTGAGTACTTTCAAAAGTTATACACTAACGATGGGGTATTGACGACTGATTTGACTAATGTTAATAGTATTATGCACGACTGCCAGTTTAACAAAGTAATAGATAATGACGGCATTCTTCTCGATGAGAACCTAGATTTAGAAGAAACAAGGACAGCCTTTTCAAACTTAATGTAAAAAGCACTCCTGGAACAGATAAGCTTACACCAATTTTTTATAAAATATTTTGAATGCACCTTAAACATCCTCTATACGATAATTTTATTGAATCTATTAAAACAGGAAATCTTACCCTATCTCAACGACGTAGAATAATAACTCTTATTCATAAAGGTGGTAATATGGATAGATCAGAATTTACAAATTGGAGACCAATCACATCAACCCATAAAGATTCTAAAATATTTTCAAAGGTATTAGCATTGCGCCTGCAGTTGGTTCTTAATTACATTATTCATAAAAATCAAGATGGATTTATGAAAGGTAGATCCATCCCAGACGCTATCAGTGATCAGATTGATCGATGACACCTTACGTCTTTAAGAGGGAAGGTTTTTTAGTATCCCTTGACATACGTACGGCCTTTGACACTGTAGATAAATCAGCAATTCTAAACCCTCTCAAATTATTCAAATTCGGTGAGTATTTCACACACCTCATCGCCACACTAATGAGTGATGGCGAGAGCTGTGTAAAAAATAGCAACTTTGTCTCATCCTTCTTTCAAACTCATAGAAGTATAAGGCAGGGATGCTGTGTCAGCCCTCTTCTTTTCATTATTATTAGTCATGGAGGTGTTAGCCATTAAGATTCGCAGTGATACCGACATATAGTGTCTTAGTCCTATTGATGCACTGAACAATACAATTTTCACCCAAGGTTTTTTTTTCATTTCTCCGTGTTCGTCTTTCTGTAACAGAGTTCTTTTTTTTTACAAGTAGGGTTGTTAGCCCCACGCCAACCCTCAACCTGGAGGACCAGTCGGCTCGGCATTGGGAGCCATCACCTAATTCACCATTTTCATTTAGTCGCCTCATGCGACGCGCTGCCATCACGTTGGGCATATTCTTGCGCACTCTCTGTTGAGGGACCCCGTTACCCACACGGGGGAGAGGCCAACTCTGTGGGGTTTAAATCCTCATGGAGGAAGGAGGGGGTGGAACCAATAATTTCAAAGAAGATGAGACTGAGACATGACGATATAGCAAGAAAGAGTGAATGGATATAATATGAAAATACAGAGAAAAACACATGTCGCCTCTGCGCCACAAAAGGCTTTGACTTGAGGAGCTGAGTCAACATGTTGCCTTATTGTCTATTGCAACACATGACAGGTATGGTGGGTCCTACAGCGCTATCCCCAAGGTACACTATTGTAATGTGGGCTTGAGTCATATCCTTAGTCGGCTCCTACGACACGCTTGAACGGGAAACGAAGAACCTTTTCTGTTCCTCTCCATTCCTCGAAATGAAGAGGATTAGGATTCCAGCCCCAAAAATAAAGTTACAACAAAATAAATCAATAAATAAATAAATATTATGTGAGTACATAAATTCCCACCATGGAGATGGTGGGGGATGGGGTGGAGCAGGGGGAGGAGAAAGCAAGAAGTAGGAAGGAGAAGATTAAGACACGACGATAGGACAGGAAAGAGTAGACGGCTAAAAGACAAAAGTAAGAGAAAATAGATGTCGTCTGCGCCACAAAAGGGCTTGTAGAGCATAGGCGACACCCTGCCTTGCTGCAGCTCGCAACAGGCGGTAGACACGGTGGGTCTAACCTTAGTCGCCTTCTACGACACACTTGGATAGAGAGACGGCGGTGTACTTATTCTTCTCCCCCCCTCCTCTGTTGGAGAGGTCCCGGGCTCCCATGGGGACACATAGCATGGGAAAGAACGTTTTACTGCAGTGTTTAGTTGTTTGTCGCAATCAAAAGGCTCTGAAATGCTGACGCCTGGAATTTTTCAGTATGCATTTGAATCTGTCGATCGGTATTATAATCTCAAAGTTACTCATCCTGTGTCCTTTAAAGAAAGATAATGTTTTGTACATTTCTTGGAACTTCTTTCACTGACTACTAGGGGCATGTGTTTTCAATGAAACATTTTCCCCATAGACGAAAGCAAGCAAACACTCAAGAAAGGGTGTGCACCAAGAGCTATTACAGTACATTGCTTTTCCTTACAATCCAGCTATGAACAGAAATATATAAGAACGCATGACGAATCAAAATTATTAATCAGCTATCAGAAGTCACACAAAGCTATCAGTAAAGATACTGTGTCTAGATGGATAAAAACAGTCTTAGAACTAGCAGGCATAGATTTAGACACATCCACTCCTCATAGCACTAGGGCTGGCAGTACATTAGCAGCAGCAAAGGCTCGCCTGTCATTAGAGTTAGAGGTCATATTACGTGCTGCAGGTTGGTCAAAAGAAATACTTTCGTCAAGTTTTATAAAAAAGAAACTCAACCTAATTTTGGGCAATATTTGTTAGATTCTTTCATAGAAAAGAATGTGAATTTATCTCAATTAGAATAATGACACACATTGTACATACCAATTTGACATTAGAGATGATTCAAATAAATCAACATCAGTTAATGTCTTCTTTTTTAACTATAAATTAAATTACATTATTGTCATCAAGACAAGTTACATGCTTGTGAAATAATATGGTAATATAGATAACAAATTTGAAAATAAAATTAACCATGTGTTCTACTTAATATCGTGAACGTACATGTTCATATATACACATTTGAATGTAATTCATTATTGTGTTCGTGGGCTGAAATCATGTTTGCTCTAAAGTCTCATGTTACAACGTAGGGCCTGGCGGCAAGTGAGATGGAATTGTAGAAACAAACGAGACTTACCTGTAAGTTGATGGTTGTTATGATTTCATCGAGTCTGTCGACATGACTGGAGTTTTTAATATGCCCTCCCAGTCCCATGAGTATCCCTCTCACCCTAATTAATTGCAATTGAGCTTTGTAGTCGACAAACTATTTGGCGTAATTTCTTATTAATATATCGCTATAATGTTAATATATGTATTCATATCATACAAAGAAGTGGGGAGACACTTTATAATAATGATAAAGCAGTATTATTATGCACGTGTACTAAACAATGATTTGAGCCTTCTAAAGTGTGACACGATTGATGCTATGCGTATCTTATATTACCATTCCGGTCCTGTCGACAAACTCGATGAAATCAGAAACAACCACCAACTTACAGGTAAGTCTCGTTTGTTTCTACAAAGAATTGAATGATTCCCATGCTCTTTCCAGACCAAATGAAACAAGAGGACCGAAGATGGATATATCTATAAATAAGACGGGTGGGGTTGGAGACGCAAATTATTACAATAGAAGAATTTATATTATAGTCCGTCCACCTAAGTATGATCGTGGTTTAGATGAATTTTTTCAGCCATTACAACAAAAACAGAAGAAAAAAATCCCCCAAAACAAAGCAGAACAAAAAATCCAGTCCACCCACCCAAGTATTGTCGTGTTATTATTAGGTGTACAAAGCTATTCAATGTATTGAATAATACAAAGGAGCCACAGTGACGTTTCGGGTATAACCCTTCGTCAGACAACAAACGATAAATATCTAGAATCTAGATCTAAACCATAATTAAGTCATCACACAATGTGATGTCAGAAGAAAACCTAAAACTAAAAGGAGGAATAAAGAAAGAAAAAGACGGTGCTGATAAGAAGAATGAGTAGAAGGGAAATTGAAGAATATATAGGAGCGAGAATCGAAGGTTCAGCTCTAGAATGAAATAAAAATATGACAATTAATAAATAATAAAAGGCAAGAGTGGGATAGAGAGAAGGAGAGAGAGAGAGAAGAGAGAGAGAGAGAGAGAGAGAGAGAGAGAGAGAGAGAGAGAGAGAGAGAGAGAGAGAGAGAGAGAGAGGAAAGAAAGAGAGAGAGAGATTTGTGAGTGCGGGGAAACAAGAACGAAAGAAGAGGCCAAGAGGATAAGACTAGATATAATATCTCACTGGGTCTAGAAAGAAGAAATGCTAGAGAATGAATGAAAGGAAGTATCAACAACAAGGCAAACATTTACAATAAAGGTGCGAAATGTATACAATTTGCCAATGTATCGATACAATTAAGGGGATAGAGCAAACGATTTATCTGCAATGCCAGATAGCACCACAGAACACTACTGTTTTAGTGTTCTGTGGATAGCACTAGATCTAGCAGATATGCTTTCGAAGCTTGAACAAGGTTTTGAAATCTTTTACTTGGCTTTCTCCATCGATCTATGGTATCGACTATTATAGTTGCAGTTAGACTTCGCAAAATGTCAAACTCGCCCATCTTGAATGTAATCGATTATGTTAAATCATCAAGGCCTACTAAATTTATCCCATAAGACTGGGACTCGGTCAGGCTTTGATGCAAGTAAGACTGAATTATAAACTAGGCTCAAAACAAAAGTATATTGACTACATAAACAGAAACGTTTAATGTAAGTTATCATCCGCAATCGCTATTGTTCCTCTATTATACATGTGACAGTATTTTATGTCATGATCTAGAGTAGATCTATGTTGACATTGTTGCCATGGATATTCGCTCGAAATTATATCCAAGACGCTTGGTTTGGATCTGTCCCCGAGGAAGGAGTCCCATGGTCGGGTCCCAACCAAATGACTTAATGAAGAGGGTTTGTTTTGAAGGGGGAAGGGTGGGATAAAACAGTTGGAGCTTGGTTTTTGTGGGGAGAAATAAATAAAGAACATAAATGTGAGGTAGCTCTCTCGCTCTCTCTCTCTCTCTCTCTCTCTCTCTCTCTCTCTCTCTCTCTCTCTCTCTCTCTCTCTCTCTCTCTCTCTCTCTCTCTCTCTCTCCTCATCTCTCTATCTCTCTCTATCTGTGTGTGTGTGTGTGTTGTTTTGTGTGTATGTGTCTCTCTCTCTCCCCTCCCCCTCTCTCTCTGCCACAAGGTGACATGGTGTGACACTGAGACATCAAGAATGAGACTTAATAATTTGACATGGAAGCTGAGGCATCAAACAGTGAGGCAATAAGACATGAGCTAACATTACATGGTACTCAAATCTGCCATTTAGCTAAGTATATTTGAGAGTAAGAAGTTTTGAGCTGCATATATAATCGATGAAGCTGTCTAGCCACAGGGTCATCGATGGTGATATATTGATATATATATATGTTGAAATAATGGCTTGGACCTGACAATGTTACCCCTTCCTCAATTCTTAACTGATTTACTTCAGAGAACCGATACATCGGCTCGCAGTTCTTTCTGGAATGATGGAAATCGAATGTATCGGTTAAAAAAATCCTTATGACAGGCACAGTTTCATCCAACCCACTATTTTGATAATTCTTTCTGGCCTACACCGGAAGAATTCGTTGTAATCCTTAAACCTCGTTATACCGCCAACTGTTGTGCCAGTGGTAATTTGGCATTATAACAGGAATGGCGGTATAATGAAAAAATCTGTTTTCAGTACAGTAGTCACTGGATAAACTTTGGGCGCTGAGAAAAGCGTGCATTTATGCGTACCCGTGTGTTTATAAATGTGAAATCACTGGGGAGATAATTATAGGTAAGATGTCATGGATTATTATTGATTATCAAGCACATTAGTATTAGCGTGACAGGTAGGTCTATACGTTGGCGTGTAAGTGTAATACTGATTACTTGTTCACTTTTGTTTTTTTGTTTCTTTGGGTTTTTTAAATTTTAATATGCCATTTCGGGAAAGCAGATGAAAAGTCATACAAATTTTCGGAAGACACCACAAAGGTAGATCTAGATCTATCAATAATTTTTATGCTCAAAACAAACCCTCTAACTATCATATGTTGGCATAATAATGATGTACTTTTATATAATGCGTGTGTAGCGTAGTTCTTGAATTGACCACTCTCAATACTGTCATACCTCCAGCGTGTATTATCATAATATTATTATTGTCACTGCTGGATCACACTTGACTAGTGCTATGGCTGACTATTACAATTATACTGACGGTCGTGTATATAAATAATATTGTATGCATCGCAACACTGCAACCACGCTAAGCCTATGCTATAGAGTGCCAATACTACAATAAATAATATTATTAATATTACACTGAAATTTAGCAGCGTGTGTGTCTCTCTTTTCTTTCTTTCTCTCTCTCTCTTCTCTTCTCTCTCTCTCTCTCTCTCTCTCTCTCTCTCTCTCTCTCTCTCTCTCTCTCTCTCTCTCTCTCTCGCTCTCTCTCTCTCTCTCTTTCTCTTTCTCTCTCTGTCTCTCTGTCTCTGTCTCTCTCTCTCTCTCTCTCTCTCTCTCTCTCTCTCTCTCTGTCTCTCTCTCTCTCTCTCTCTCTCTCTCTCTCTCTCTCTCTCTCTCTCTCGTAAGTTATAGAAGAATTCATACCAGACCAATCAGACTAAATTATTCATGAAGCATACTTGCGTCATTTTAAATATTCAGTGACAGACTATTCTATTAGAGCGGAAGGAATCTTATACGGCTGATGGTGGACTGCAAAGATGACAAAAAGTAGAAATGCAGAAGGAAAATCTACAGGCGGCTGGTCTTCCTTCTTGTTCCTTGTAAAGGGTTACTTCTCAAAGTCGATGTCAACATAAGTGGCAATCTCTTATTGCTTGGGTAGGGACTAGCTCAAGCAACATTGGAAGTCAGTTCACTTATTACTGCAAGGTGCTTTCCATGAAGTTTGATATATAAATTCGAAATTTCGAGTTTAACAGGGATAAAATGCTGAATATAACATAAACAAAGAACTAGTGCTCAATGAAATCTAAATTGATTGTAGAATAACATGAAGCGAAGGAAAGATAACGACTACACCACGAATAAGTTTAATCAATCTTCTTTACTTTCGTAAATTTTAAAAAAGGATCCTAAGGGGCGTTTTTGAGTAATAAATATTTTAATTTAATCAGCTGGAAAAAAACGGAATTTTACTGGACGTATAAAATTGTTCACAGCAAACACACAAATTATGATAGGAGAATAGAATTTTCGCAAAACTTTTAAACAGTGTTCAGCCTCAAAAGTTGTTCAGCTATAAGGGGAGTAATAAGGGGGAATGTGCAGTTACATAATTAACTCTCAAAGTGAGAGAAAAAGTTGATTTTCCCGAAAACAGATCCGCTACTGTCAAAACCGATTAACCGGTAGTTGGCCCCATGGCAGGTAACTCATTGCGCGTGCTGGACCCTGCTGATTAAAACTAAAAGGCCTGATTTTGGTCAAAATCGGACGCTGTGCCTTGCTCTCTTTTCAATGAGTGTGTGCATCACCTGTCACTGTCCACTGTGTAGTCTATTCTATTGCATGAATTCTCCGCTCACTGCCACAGCCAATCATAACGCATCTGGGTCCGATCGATAAATTCGCGTTCCACAGAATATTGTCTGGACAAAGCCTTTGACTTTGAACATCGAGAAATCAGATGACACTAGGAGGAGCAGGATCAACAATGTAGGCCAGACACGACATAAGACTGTCTGACACCTTCGCCTGGTTAGTGCTTGGACTCGGACAGATGGAAGAAGACTGACACTAGTGACACGTTTGCCCTAGACCTAGCATTGCTTGTTAAAGTGTGCCATCTGTTCTCATGATATTGTTATTTTTGACAAAAGCAACAAAATACTCGTTTTAAGGCCTCTAATGGATAGGTATGAAGCTGCATTACAGAGAAAAAGCGTGTCTTTATACATGTCGACCGTGTCTTTGTGCACTGTTACTATATAGTAAAATATTGGTCAACAGAGGAAAGCGTGTGTTTATACGTGTCGACCGTGTCTTTGCACACTGTTATTATATAGTAAAATATTGGTGAACAGAGGAAAGCGTGTGTTTATACGTGTCGACCGTGTCTTTGCACACTGTTATTATATAGTAAAATATTGGTCAACAGAGGAAAGCGTGTGTTTATGTAGAGTATGCTTTTATGAAGTGTGCGTTTATCCAGCGACTACTGTATTACAATTAGGGAGATAATCAATATTTGACTAACCAAGTAGAAGAAGGAACGATAACTGACAAGACAATGTAGGCCTTTTGCATGTGAAAAGATTATTGTAGTATTATATAGTAATATATGTACTAGGATTTCCTGATCTTTTATGTAGTAAAAAAAAAAGCATCTACAGACACTCTCCCAACTCAAAGTGGATTAGTCTAGATTATGACATTGTTGTGAAGCATAATTCTCACCACTTAATTGGACCCAATCATAGCCATACCTACCCCGCCAAGCTATTGTCATTGAGATCTTAGCGCACAAGGTGGTTGATATGGGAAGAGAAGATTTTGAATGTAGATTGAGGAAGCAGACTGCGGTGATTTCTAACAAAATAGACAAATCTTGTAATCAATTCTTGCCCTTACTGGAAGCCAGTGAAAGGCTTTGAGCAAATCTCTGAAACTGCTGTCGAATTTAGTCTTCCCAAGAACCAAGACTTGCCATACGATTTTGTACCCATTGGAGTTTTTTTATCCTTGCATCTGTGAGACCTGCAAAAAAGAGAGTTGCAATAGATCTAGTCTATTTGGGATAAAACTAAAGATACAACACAAGCTTTGGTAGATTCTTGTGAGAACAGAGGTTTCATGTGTGAAATCTTGCACAGCTCAATGTACATTATTTTAACAATATGCTCGATTTGGTGGTCCATTGAAAGTGTTATAATATTAGTTCCAAAGGGGAGAAAAAGATTTCTTGTATGATCTCTCCCTTCGGCATAACAAGTGAATGTGTCTTCTTGAGCATGGTGACAATTTTATTTGAGGTTTTAATGGGTAGATTGAATTATTAAGGATGTGTTCTTTTTCTTTGTGCAATAAATGACATGTAATTCTTCCAGATACGATTGATTGTTGTTACTGATTTTGTATGCCCTTTTTATTATTTTATCAATCAATCCCATGTCTTGTTTTCTGATGTTTCTACCCCATTCTGTGATACAATTTTTGGTGATAAGTTGACTTATAATGTTTCAACTGAAATGATAAGAGAGGAGTCACAACTGAACAAAGGCAAAATATGTCATTCGTCATACAAGAGATGTAATTGATTTCTATTACAGTTGGAGTCGGGATTCAACAAGGTCGTCGAGACTGACGCTAGGTGCTCGTTGTATGAGAACTTTAACTGAATGTGAAGTCATCAAGGAAAATCTATTTCAATAGCATTGATTTTGTGTGTGTTTAATTTCAAATGAAAGTTATATTGCGCTTTGTTACTTTGATATAGAGGTAGATGCCATTTCGATAAGTCAGAATGAAGCGGCGGTACAGCGAGTTCCAAGTGTGAATGCTAGCACAGCATTGAAGAAAGCGTACAATGTAGAGAAAATAAATAACAAGACTATGTCCTAAACCTTTAATGAGGTCATGCCAATCACTAAAATCAATTTGATTGGTCCAGTGCTTTCCCCCACTAGCCAATATTCCACTCCGTCACACTGACGATACTATGGTAGAAATATTGTTCTAGTATCGTTGCTCACACTACACAGCCTAGCCTGGCTATTAAAACAGTTAACTAGTTATCCGTCTTGTCTCCCAAACAAACACATGCACACAATGTAGAGTCAATCAAAGACTTGAGCGTTTAGGCTGCTTCTTGCTGAAATAAGGTTTCACGAAACGAAGTGAATCGAGTGAGAAGTCATTGTTTCACTGTCTTTATCGACTGGTACGACCTTGTTGTAGGCCATGTTATCCATTCTGGGTCCTCGTTGGATGTATCGTCATTAAGTGCAATCTCGGTGGATGTGGCTCCCACTGTACTATCAATCATAGAGTGGTGTCGGTGGTAGAGAGGTTAAGCTGCTGGACTTGGAGCTCATGAGATCCCAGGTTAGAATTCTAGCTAAGCTAGGTCCAACGTTGTGCTCCTTGGGAAAGATACTTAACTATTAACATGCGTTTTCCCCACTCAGCCCAGGTGCAAATGGGTAAGTACATGCACTAGATTGGAATTAAAAACCTAGGTTAGACTGGCATCCTATCCAGGGGCTGATTTTTTACACTATTTCTGCTTCAAGCTATTGAAACCAGGATAAGCTCTGGTTCTATGGGACGTAATGGTCTTCAAGGAACTTTATTATTATAGATGCCTTATAGAATTAGTTTTATTTTCTTCCATATAGCATCATCATTCTGTGATGAAATGTCTGACGTTGTGAATTTATCTTTTTCAGCAGTGGTCAGCTTGAACTGTGAATTGAGTTGCAATGTCCCAGAAGCTGAATGAGTGGATTCCTCAAAAAGGGCAAGTTTATCAAGAAGACATGCCCACACTAGTTTTGTGCAAGCCCAAGCTTTTGCCATTAAAATCAGTTACCCTTGAGAAAATGGAGAAGATGCAAAAAGAGGCTCAAGATCAAGTCAAGGAGCAGGACAAGCAAGAAAGACTCATGGAACAGCAACAGCAATCACACTACTCACTACAAAGCTGATTGATATTAAATCAAATGTACCTATCCCATGTTCATTTTCCCTTTTTAAGCTATTTGGTCATGATTATAAAGCAAAGGACGTTTAGCCTGAGATTGCAATTTCTAACTGTTTTTTTTAGAAGACAAGAAAGCAGAAAACCCTGTTCTCTCAACGGGTGAATTGTGTGGACAATTTACCAGGGTGGTAGAATTGTATATCTACATGAATGCAGTCAGCAAGTACAGTGCGTAGATGTTGAGTCTTCAAACTGATGGGAAAATTTATGTATGAAGGCAATGAATGTGTCTGTTGCTTGATGTTCAATATTATTGTAGTCTCCAGCTAAGTGCACGCTGCCTAAGAGCATGGTCTGCCTAGTGCACAGTCATCCCTGCGAAGCGGTAACAGCTGATAACGATCCCGGCTAAGTGCAGTGTCGGCAATATTCCCAGCCAAATATCTGTTGTTTAAGATAATTTCAACAATGCTATTTCAATAAAAAATATGTACACGCACACATACAGGTGGGCCAAAGGCAGTTTCAGAACTCAGAGGAGCAAGATTTTACTTCATTATCTAAATTATATCACTACAAGTGACTCCACTAAAGAGCACGGTCGGCAAAAGTACCTGGGTTTATTGTCTCCCAACGACTGCGCACTTAGCCTGAGACTGCTGTATTTGTAGCCTAAGCTCTTTTCAGAGAATTTTTTATTCTAGATCTAGAAGTTAAAGAAGAACCACGTTAGTAGAAAAATATCTTGATACCAGCAGTCAGCTAGAATCTCAATTTAAAATGAGGGCAAATATGTCAAAGAGCTAGAGGTTTAGATTTCTGGCTTCGAATAGACCCAGTGGGTGGAATTGCAGACGATGTATAAATGCTACTACATGTATTCTGAAAGGTGCTGAAGATTTTTTAAAGGAAATAGGTACTTAAGGTAGTCAAAAAAACGTTTATGTAATTTTTCTTGCAAAATGCCTATTTTAGCACATAAAAAAAGAGTCCTGGAATGATCGTAGGATTATTTACATCTATATCATATATTATTTGTTAATATGTTAATGTTAATTTTCACCTTTCTAGGTGGTATAGTTTCTGCCTATACCATGTTGAAATTTTTCTATATAGCTGACTTAATAATAGATGCTTGACGTTGAAATGGGCACTATAACAACACAGAGATGCTATATCAATCGTGTGTGGGTAAAATTATCTTTCACCTGATTTGCATAAAATCAGGAATGATAACTGAAGCATTTTACTCTGTTTTCTTTAAGTGTGTAAAAGCTTTATATATATATAATATATAATATATATATTTGATTTGTTCCACTTTGTTCATTTCAAGATACACGATTTAGGGTTCTTAGAATACTAAATACTATTACATTCTCATTATAGTGCCATGACCCTATCGCCAAGAAGATTCTGGTTCAAATGTTGGCATGGTCTTGTTTTTTTCATGACATTTGTAAAATTGTAATCTTGGGAAAGTCTCACTTGACTCAAATGGTGATGTGAATTTGGTTTTGAATAGCAAGAAAATTAATTTTGATCAAAATAGCAACAATTTGTGCTTAATATAGAGGATTGCTCTTCTATCTCCCTTCTACTGCAAGGGAGATGAGCTACTGTATTTGGATTTAATTGAGGTCAAGATGACTTAATAATTACTGATATATAATTGGTCTCTGAAATTCTTTACAACAGCAGAGTGACCTTAACAAATCATGTACTTCAATGAAACTTCAGTACTGACTTTAAGGTTGAAAAGATTCATAGGAATGCCAGAGTAGAGTTGGGTTCCATGTTGTGTTCTATGGGAAAGACTCTTAACATACATTTCCCCGGGTCTCAAGTATAAATGGGTACCAGTACCATCATTAGATGGTGAGTAAAATCTGCGCCAGACCAGCATGCTGTCCAGAAGACGATGTATCATATTATCACCTGTTCTGATTTTGCTATAGAAACTGGGATAAGCTCCCGCTATATGGAATATATAAGAAATGTTGCTGAATAGTGTAAGTGTATCATTTAAATTGTATAATTTAATGTAAATTCAAGAGCTCAATCTGACAGGACAATCAATGTTTAATACAAAACAAATGGAAATAACGTTTAAGATATTCTAAAAGACATTAATGTATAAAAGAGGTTAGCGTGTGTGTGTGTATGTATGTGATTGTGAGAGAGAGAAAGAGAGAGACAGACATGTAGATAGATAGACGGATAGATGTACAAGTGGAGATTAGTTAAACAAAGAGAGTTTTCCACATGGTGTATAATACTAATATAGTTGTATAATGTAATGCAGATGATTCTGGTTGTAAATTGTGGAATCTTTTTGTGAGTGATACAACATTTTGAATGTCAGAATAGCATGAGAAAGACAAAGCGTTATTCCTCATTAGTCATGCATTTGTATGAAGCCTTTTATTGTCTCATGTCATACTCATATTCATACTCATAATGGCATCATGTTTTCATTAAAACTGATAAAATTGTTTGAAATTTATTGTCTTGATTTATTTCTGTGGTTATCCTTTGTCCATTTGTATAACTTAAATAAAATATTGAAAAAAATATGTTTTAAGTTTAATTTTACATAAACAAGTACATGTATTCAACACTTTTTATATTACAATAATTACATGCATTAATGTTAATACATACCATCATTGTGTACACTATTAGCAACTGATATACCTGTAATTAAAAAAAATATGTTCTTTGTGTGACTGTTGCCCATCTTTTTTTTTTGTTTGGGGGGAGGTGTTAGTGTTTAGTTCCTGTTTAATTGTTGACATACTTTCTGTTTCTGTCTCACTTGTTTTTTGATGTCTATAAGATTGGTATCATCTCCTACTTTCTTTGTCTAGTATATTTTTGTTGTCTTGCTTTTTCACAGTAAGAAATGACTAAAATAGAATCCATTCGCTCCTACTCCCACCATATTCAATTGAGACCATTATAAAAGAAAATGCTGAGAGAAAATTGTACCCAAAACACACCAAGTTTATGTCTAACATACGGTCATATGGAGGCTCAGGCCTAACCTCACCTTTATGGATATGTCCCCCTCCACCACTTTCCCCTTTAAAAATGCACGAACTCGTTAGCTTATATATGTAATTCATACAATTCTTTGAAAAGAAAGAAATCGATTTTTATTGATATCGGTACCTCATAATTAGTTGGTGACATTGACATGCTCTATCCATCTGCCCTTGTTTGTGACGACATTATTAACAAGAAAATTAAAGCTCACTCGAACTCGCTGGATTGTGTCCACCAAGATGGCCTGACTTCCTTCACGTTATACCTAATAAAGTTCCTTCAATGTCACTACGGCCCATAGAGCCGGAGCTTATTTCGGTTTCTATAGCATTAAGCGGAACAGGTGAAGATAATCACCCGCCAGTTTTTGACGCAAATGTTGACAAGCTAGCGCTTGTATCCATTTGCACCTGAGTTGCTTGAAAATCCATTTAGGTATTTTTCCCGGGAACACAACACCGGGCCTAGCTTTGCCAGGAATCGAATCTGGGACCTCATGCCTCCCAGTCCAGCAGCCTAACCACTCGGCCACTGAAGCCACACTCTCTCCCGATATAGTCTGCTTTAAATCGACAAGAGTCTCAGTCTCAGATACATGTATTGGGTTGGTGAATATCTTTCTTTTGTTCTTTATCAGTTCTCATTCTATCTTTCGATGCCCGAGATGATCTTTCTCCAGGATGCCATGTGCTGGCATTTCTGTTTCCTTCCAAAAAAGTTAAATTTCTATGCTTTAATGCCTTTTTATATCTTCTTCCCACTTTCTCCGAGGTCTGCCTTTTGGTCTTTTACGTTGGGATTTAGCACTGTATACTGATTTAGCTGTTCTATTGTCATTCATTCTGTTAACATGCCCAAACCATCTCAATTGGTTTATTTCTATCTTTGTATTTATACCATCTGCTTTGGTTTGATCTTATTGTTGTGTTTCTGATTTGGTTTCTTTTAGTTTTCCTATTGCTCTTCTTAGATATTTCATTTTGAGCTGCTTGTACTCTACTGTATTCTCTACTGTCTGAGGTCAAGGTTTCGCTGCCATAGAGGAAAGTAGGACAATGAACTGTTGTATACTGCAATTTTGGTTTTTGTTGACAATTTTTGTTTACCTATAAATGCCTTTCCTAGATGGTTATATATTGTCATTGCCTTTTGGATTCTCTGGCTGATTTCTTCTCTTAGTTTTCCCTCTACTCGTAAGTAACTGTAGCTTTGAATTGGCTTTCTTTTACATTTAGTCTCATAGCTCTTATATTTAGTTCATTGTTCATATTATTCATAATGTTGATATTTGGCTGAATGTCACTTTCTGATTCAGACGGTATATATACTCGTCGTTAATTAAAAGTAGCCCCATAACAAATTGCATGGGTTTGAATCAGGATTATGGGATGGCCAGAAAAGGTTTGATCGTCTACTTCTACTTCTAGACAGGAGACGATTCCCAAACCGAGGCTGTGTAAAATGCCATGCTCGCATTTTCTGTGTTATTACTGTGAACGGACACTTCGATCTGCATGAACGTGTCAACTTTTTCATGTCATTTTTCTAATTTGTTTGCTATGGCAGGTAGGTATCTTGTTTTCAGTCGCTTGAGATATCTTTGCCAGTTCAAAGTAACACTAACAGTTGTTCCTTGCTCCTCGGCCTCGAAGAGGAAAGGCCAAATCACAGATTTGCAGCTACTGTCACACCAGACTGAGACAGTCACTTTTCACCAGGGAGGAAGGTTATCACTATTGCATACTCATGGGGCTTGTGCCTGAGACTAGATTCTCGTATTCTGTTTGTTGACATATACTGACAAACGAAAGTGAGACTCGTCAGAAAAAATGGCTGTTCTCCATTTCCATGATCATCTCACCTCTTTTCATCTCATACTAGTAACTACGTTCTTTAGATATGTTGATCTAAATCAAATGTAAGCTACGAATACTACGATGCACACAACGTTTTGATATCCCTAGTTAAGTATTTAATCTTCTGATATATTGGTGTATCAATTGTACTCTTTTTAAAACATCGGTGTCGTAATCAGAACTCTTACTCACAATACTCACATGCACATCTTCTGCGGCACCGTTCTGATAGAGAATATGTTAATTGTCTTCAAAAAACATGTTTTACCTTTTCTTTTTACATTTTCGATGACGATTGAGTTGTCTAAGAGCTGCCGGAACAGTTTCCCCTTAATGCAATGTAAATATTTCAATGACTTCAGTGCGCTCTTATGTTATACCGATACCGGGTGTTAAAAACCCCCCTTGTTATTATTGTTATCATTAAAATTTAAAGTATAAATAAAAACCAAAGCGCGAAAGGTAGCACAACTATTTAAAAAAAAAATGTGGACAATATATGAGGATTGACTATGTTAAAGTTTTATGTAATCAGTTGTTATATTCACGAATGAGCACTCACCTCTTCTATATTAATATGCTGCATGTGCTGTCCATAAAGTGAAATGTATTCTTGCGCACGACAAACAAAATTTTGGACGACTCGACGAATGATTCTTTAGTATTTTCCGGATACGGTTTGAAACGGCACACCTCAGTGACAAAGTGATTCGAAGGTCTGCCCACCCAACTGGTCCTTGTCCTTGAGGTAGTCACACAAGCAAAAGTCAAGTCGGTTAATGTCAGGACAATGGGATGCCCAGGCATGTGTAGATCGATGGCTGATGACTTTAGCCTCACAGTTGGTTAGCAGAGGTCCAAAAACCTTTCATGAAATTAATGCAGTGTATCGTCCTAAAGCTCTCTAAAACTTGGACAGTATGTCCAAATAACAATCAGTAGTTAAGGTGACAGTAGCGCCATAAACCAAAAATGGCCCAATAATTCCCTGATCCGTCATCGCTTTCCATGCAGTTGCTTTCAGTTTCAGTGAATGCACATGTTTCTCTATGATTTTGTGAGGTTTTGATAAGTGCTTGTACACGTTTTTCTGTGAATTAATATTTCCGTTGAGGAAGGAAATGTGCTTCATCGCTGAACAAAACATGACTAAACTGTCCTGTTGCTATACTGTTAGATCTTATTATTTTTAAAAATCCCGTCGGCACATGTTCATCCTTTTGTTGCGCGTTCATTTCTGATATCCGCTGGTGCATTTGGATCCGATATGGTTTGAGCCTGGAACTACCTATACCTGTACTGAGATTTCCTAGGTTGGAGCCCTAATTCGACTTTCAAAATGTTATGCACCGGAGATGCTGGCATATTTATGTTAGAACTGCGAAGTCGAAGTGGCTTTTTAGTGTGTACCTGCTGCATAGTCTTCAACGCGTCTAACGTTCTGTTCGATGCGACTGTTGAAATAACGACCCGAATGGGCTGCTCTCGAAGCAAACTTCTTAATATATTGTATACGTCGATATTCAAGAGGCCCATGCATAATCGTCTTGCCTTTACACGTCATATTCCCGTGATTTGGCCACATTGTTTCACTTACGCCGATTATGTCGATTTCGTTTCTTTTCGTTGTTTTTAATTTACAATCGTCCAAAAATTTTCTTACGTCCCTGGTGGCTATCGTATTTCGAAAAATCCTTTTTGCAGATACAAATTTGCAATCACTTGTGCTTTTCTTCGTCGTAGAGAGATCACTTTGCGCTTTGTTCCCTATTTTGTTTGTGACAGTTTCTGTAGCAAGGATCAAAGAAAAGAAGGATGCCTGGAAGAAATACTTGGAATCAAAGAGGCCAGAGGATAAATTAGATTATGTGATTGTGAGTAAAAGAACTCGTCAAAGAGCAAGTGAGAAACGTAAAACAGGAACATGGGAAGAGTTTGGACAAATATTTCACGAAAGCTACCAAGGAAATCAAAATAAAAGGAAATGATGAGCACGAGAAAACCAAAGCATGCCCAATACGACAAATCAAGAACACCAAACGAGAAATAATGAAAGAAAACGGCGACATCATGGAAACATGAAGAAAGAAGTTTCAGCAACCATATAATCCACCCAGAACATACGAAATAAGGAGTATAGGTCAGCTAGTAATAATAATCAGTAATTAACATGAGATAGCTGAAGATGTACATATCTCAATGGAAAAAGTCCAAACAGCTATACGAAAAGTTAAACTGAAAAAACCCAGGAGCAAATCACGTTTGTCTAGAAATGATTAAAAACCAAGGGAGAGAAGCAGACGAACTACTAGTAGTAACTACATACTACATATATGTTAACATGCATGAGAGTTAAAACAGGTGTCAGACGACTGGGAAAAGGAACGGTAGTACCAATACACAAGAAAGGATCAACGATGGAATGCTCAAACTGTAGAGGATATCACTACTTAGCGTATCTCCTGACGTTTCTACATTGTTATCTACTCTAGCGTTTAAATCTCCTAAAACCATGAGTTCCTGTTTGGAGGTATTTGTAAATTGTTTTCAAGGATATCTTTTTCTTCTTTAGTGGCGTCTTTGTTTGGTCCTTACGCTATTAATAATTTATTTATCTTCCTTTTAGTTTAATATT
>JAXRKP010001216.1:105000-147500 GCA_037039925.1 Doris montereyensis
AGAGTGACTGAAGATTTATTTGAAATGAAGGAAGGAAAGATCTGGTTATGCCATTGCTCAATTTCACAGCCCCAATAAATGTATTTTTTAGTGTATCACGATCAAGTTATCTCCATATGCTTCTTGTACAACAGGGTCAGGAAACGCTACCTAATAATATGAGGCTCTGGTATCAACAAGCGTGCAGGGAAAGATTTATAAATAAGGTTGAAATTCGACTGACTGCATTGATACAAGAGATCAAGGGATGAATAGAGTCAGGAGTCAGATAAAAAAGAACCCCAACGACTTAGCTAAGCCTTATTATCAGACTATTTGTTATTGTTACTAAACTGACAAACATTTCCCTGTTTGTTATTATCATGAACGATGTGTGCCAATTTATAAGAGAGGTCTTTGTGCTCTGAGACTCAAAATAGCCGTTTACACTTTATAGATTGGGCTTTACTCCTGTTGATCTCTGTATATACATACTATACTACAGCAATTCATTTTGTTTTTGTTTAGATGTGATTAAAGAAGCTGTTTTATTTTTATGTGAAGAGAAATGTTAAAGTATGAAAATATATTTAAACCAAAATGAAATGATAATAGTATGATTCAGTAACATAATTTCTTAAATTTTAAAACAATTTTAGTGAGTTCCATAGAACAATAATTTTAGATCTTTAATTTTCGCTTGTAATGAGAAATAAACAAAACATAATGTCAAGCTGTCTTTAGATAGGAAATCCAATTATGATAGGAATAAAACTTTTTCTGGACACTATAATATAACTATTATCCATCTAGAACCATCGGGTGGAGTTGAGAATACAAACTCCAAACAGTGGCCACTTTCTTTGTCATAATGATATTTTTTCAGTTACTTATAATTAAGGATTTTTGTACTCTGCAAACTCTATGTTACTGTCTAGCAATACACATGTTTGGGATGCGATGCCAGAGGAACTTAACCTTTACTCACTTGTAAGTGGGAAGGGAGGGGGTGGTGGTTCATCCCTCTAATGTCTTTTCATATCCTTCCAGACCTTTTGAAAGCTTGTATTTTTTTCATTTTGTCATATTCTCCACACAACTGTGTTTTAGAAACATATCGCTTTGTTTAGACATGACATCATGTAAAATGGACAGTAGGCATGCAAGGGAAGCAACACACAAATTTCACAATGTGCAGGATGGCAGCAGTCAGAACACGATTTAAGGCCCTTATTTCATTTTTTATAAAAATCAATCTATTGATTTTATTCTGGATGTTGACAATCTGACTTTTGGAAAGTTTTTGGCATCCAAAAAATTCTTTGATAATATTTAGCCCTCTTAATTAACTCTGTGACTTTAATTTCTTTAGATTATTGTGATAAAGCACAGCAAGTTAAAATTGTTGAGCTTTTTTTGAAAATCATAAATCTATTGTTCTAAACAAAGAACCTATATCCGCCATTATGGAGTTATAATACCACCCTCTTAATCATGATTCTCCGTTTGATGCAACATTTTCGGTAAAGGGATCAGTGGCCGATTTGCCCTGAAATGTTTGACCATGGACTGCAAGTTGGCTCCTAAGTCATGAGAATGGCACTGTCTTGTTCTCTTATGGCGTGTCGACTAATGAGCATGTTTTTGTTTGGCGATGAACAAGGGTGCATGTTCTTCGATATATGTTCGTTCTCAAGTGTGGAATGGTACTTCACTTCTTTTTTTTTACTTTGATTCAGGTATGAATGAGTACTCAGCCATAGGCAGAGAGTTAGTATATTTCGCCTCCAGTATCTGAACTGTATGGGGTCAGTAAGCTGAGGAGGAATTTTGAATTAAATGGCCTGCTGATGAATATTTGATGTAAAATCAGTTAGTTTGTGCTGGGATACAGACTAAAAGTCCATTGTATTTGCTGAATTCAGCTCACTTATAATCAAAGAAGGCTTTTTACTAATTGTCATATGCGTGGGTTGTACATGTAAACACAATAGTTCAGACACTTAGGAAATAGACATAAAGGACAACATCGTAATAAGACACTGGAAACAAGTCTTTACAGGCATGTGTACTTTATTCAACTCCCGACAACTCGACAGTACAGGTATAGCGTGGTACAGTCTCAGCAGTACGAAAACACACAACACTACAGCTATTGTTGTAGGACCCATTCTCTTACATCTCCCTTTTAGTAACTAACCTTTATTTGAAAATTTGAAGACATAATCAAGACGATTACACTTCAGTTACAAGACATTAAAATACTTGACTTCTTACTATGACCACATGGATTTGGACTTACGTCTTTAAACACAAATTAGATTGTCAAGTTGTGTTGTCTTCTAATTGGACTGTTCACTTCAAAAGTATCTTGAAACACATTTAATGAATATACTTGCTAATGATGTTGCTAATGCTGCTGCCATCCCAAATACTTGAAACACAATACAGTTGTTTTCTTAAGTGATCACTTTGATTACTGCTGCTAATCCAAGTGAATTTCACACATTAATTTAACATGACAAAACTTAATGAGAAATTAACCATAATGGAATCGTGCTGGTTTACTGATGGCTTGACCACTACGTGTGTGAGCACGAGCTTCAGATCTGGTAACTGAAAAGAGTGGACCAGGCTCAGAGGCCTGATAGGACTTTAAATACTGTCGAAGATTCATTTGAGACATTGTTGTCTTCATTGCTGGTCGATGCTATTCTCTCTGGTGATGAATTATCCTGTGGGGAAATAGTCGTATCCAGTAGCAAATGGCGATGATTTCTTCGTAATTCTCCTCTTTCGGTGCTGACAATATACGACCTTGGAGTGTATTTGCCAACGACTTTAGCTTGGGATTTCACGTTTTATCTCCGTCTGTTTTGACTCGTACATGATCACCTGGATGAAGATCTGGAAGATCCTGTGAACTATGATGTTGATCATAGTAGTATTTCTGACACTCTTTAGCTCGCTGATCCCGGTTCCTTATGTTGTTGGGTTTCCTTGCTTTCAGATTGTTTGGCAAAAGTAGGAACGGTTATGCGTATCCTTCTACCCATAGGCATTTCTGCTGGACTCATGCCAAGACTCGGGATGGGCGTTGCTCTGTATGCTAGGATCACTAGGTGGACATCTTTCTTGTTTGAGAATATCTTTAGCTGTTCACACAGCTCTCTCTGGTTCACCATTCGACTAAGGATACTGTGGACTACTGGTGATATGATGAAAATTCCAGGTTCTGGAGAAAGCTTTAAACTCAGTTGAAGCGAATTGTGGACCATTGTCCATACAACTGTTTCAGGAATCCCATGTGCAGCCAATATGATCTTTGGCTTTGCAAATGATGCCTGCTGAAGTCACTTTTGTAAGGTGTGCAATATCAATGTATCTAGAGTAATAATCGATGGTTACTAGGTACATTTGATTTTTTACTTCGCACAAATCGGCGGCCACATTTTGAAATGGTCGTTCTGGAAGGGCGTAGAAATCAGAAGTTCGTTTCTCGTCTCTATGTTGGCTTCTTCTCAATGCAGTACCTAAATTTGGATGCTTTTTCTTCTATATCCATGTTTATTCCTGGCCATCAAACAGATTGGTTGGCTTTTTTTGCGACATTTTGTGATTCATTGGTGACCACTATGGATGTTGTCGATAATTTCCTTTCGTAAAATGTCACGATTCTCTGTCCTCTTCATAACAGACCTTCACATACACTTAGTTCTCCTTTCAACATGTAGAAATTTGTTGATGTCAATTTAACATCTCGTTTGTATTCTGGCCATCCATTTACAACATATTCCATTGCTGTTTTGATGCATACATCCTGTTGTAACTGATCACGAATTTCATTTAGTTTTCTGTCTGTCACCGGCCATGAATTTACTACTTCGCTGACATATGCAGAGACATGGTCTTGTAACGCTCTTTCTTTTTCGGATGAAGCGTTGACGGACTCCTTGAAAGATTGTCCGAAATACGCATTTCTTTGCCTGGAGTGTAGGCTGCTATGAGTTGAAATCTCATTAACAGTCACTGACATCGGATTGGAGTGTCGATCAAATCCCTTGAATTGATTAAAGCAACAAGAGGTTTGTGATCTGTCAATAGAGTAAAATCTTTCAATTCAATTAAATAGCGATCAAATTTTTCACAAGCCTATGTCGCAGCAAGACATTCTTTTTCTATCTGTACATACTGTTGTTCTGCTTTGGTGAGGAACGCGATGCAAAAGCAACTGGCCAGGGGCCATTTGGGTGTTCTTGAAATAATACTGCCCCTGTCCATATGAACTGCTGTCAGCTGAAACTAGAGTAGGCTTTTGCAACTTCGAAGTAGGCAAGTCCAGAGTAGCTGATGTCATAACCTTGAGATATCCTTTGTAATCATCCTCAATAAAGGGAAGCGATCCCTCTCAAATGATCTGTCATTGTTAATTAGATATGTTGTAGTGATCCCATATAGGACAAAAATGCGAATTTTTTTCAGCAATCCATTTATTGCTGAAACTCAACTGAACTGTTGATAGGCTAGGTGGGAGAAACGTCCATTTGACTCTAAGTGCCAGGTAATGAGTACAAAGCAGAAAGTTGATCATTCCCAGCCAAACGCTTGAGCTCACTCACGTTAGTGGGTGCTTTCATCCAGAAATACGATTGCTTCTGGTAACACAATTCCAGGAATCGTAGATACAACAGGACTCTGGATTCCAGGAAAAGGCATGCTTATGGCACAGAGATAAAGTGTGTCCAAAGGATTCAAAAGTTCAATTCTTCTTGTAGTATACACTGATGAACATTGTCTTTGCA
This sequence comes from Doris montereyensis, assembly GCA_037039925.1. Classification (NCBI taxonomy): domain Eukaryota; kingdom Metazoa; phylum Mollusca; class Gastropoda; order Nudibranchia; family Dorididae; genus Doris; species Doris montereyensis. The sequence goes on from JAXRKP010001216.1 coordinate 109,782, forward strand.
TTTAATTCACAAAGACCAGCTTCAGTTGGAGTTTCATGTTTCTACTGTCTTTAATAGCTGAGTGTAGTGCTCGTCTTTGGAGGAATAATGACATACTCAGGCAGATATCGTCCATGTGACAGATAACGCCTTTTTTATTCTGTGGAATTGCAGTAATTTGCAGTCATAAGACGTTGACAAAAAATTTGTTGAAGCGCTGATGTTATTCCAAATGGAAGATGTGTAAAATAGACGACATTAAAACCTGACATTCCAAACGGTGTGATGAACAAGCCATATGTGTATTTTGAACACAGTGATTTGGATCAACATTCATAAAAACAAATGGACCGCCAGGACCCATGGTGGGAGAAAAAGAACACATGATCATGATATATATAATAAATTTAAGACCTAGATCTACAAAAATCTATGTTTTGGATACATCTTTTTGCGATTGTTTCATGAAAATTAATTTATCTGATCACAGACCCTTAGAGAAGATCACAACATTCTCAATCTCAGCACCAGGGTGAATTTAAAACCAGGGAAATACGGACATGACCTGGACAGTGTCCTCCCATGACAGATCAAAAAATTTAATCACCAATTACATCGAGTTACATCTTCATATAACTAATTTCTAGAATGAAAATAATACAAATGTATTGAAGGCGCTAACGATCTTCAGTGCTAGTTCTCGCAATATTTAGATAAATCTAGTTAGATATAACAGTGGAACAGCAGCACCACATTGTCAGTTAGTTAGAGAGGCAAATAAAAATAACCATTGGAAGCGGTATCAAATAATGACGATGATACAGACGCCAACAAAGTGCAACTTCAAGAGAGCTACTTTTAGAGGATGGAAATCATTTTGTGTTTTTGATCATCTTCACTACGTAATGAGTAAACCAATGTAGGTCAAAGGTGAAGGCTGAAAGATACGACGGGTGAGAATGGTTTGGGACACTTTTGTGCGGTGGTGAGTCTCAAATACGTCGCATTGGCATGCGTAAATGTTAGAAAACAATATTTGCATCCACAACAGAAATCAAAAAACTTATGTATTTTATTCGTTTGGCATTACAATCTTCACAAAAAACGTGAATCTTGGAAAACATTTTAGCTTTGTTCATACGTTACAGAGTTAAAAATAGATCGATGATTCTTCAGTTAAATAGCTATTTTGGTTTAAAGTTTTACAAATAAACAAAGAGATGATATTCATACTCCTTATTAAACCATTGTGAATAAACATTTGAAAACTTCTAAACGTTTAATGTAAAATAACCATTGTAACAATGAAATTTCATTTGATTGATGGTGTAATGTTGTTTTTTTGTTCAAGTCCTCAAACTTTATTCTTGCATCTATCATTTGATCTGCATTTATTTTCTTTCCGTTTTTTGTTGCGACTCCATTTTGACTCAACTCTTGCGGTTGTCCTAGTCATTCCCAAACATTGAGCTCTTCAAGATTTAGGTAAACCTAATTATTCTTGTTATGGTGTGTCCCACATATTCTTCTTTGTTGTATAAACTTCTCTGCATTTAATTTTAGAGTCAAGAACATTTCTACTGTCCCAAGAACAGTGTAGTGCTCGTCTTTATAATAATTGAAAAGTTCTGGCGCTGGTCATGATTTTTATTTTAGGATCAACTAGTGGACCGCCAGGACTAATGGTGAGTGAACAAGAACACATGAATGAAAGATTTTTATTTTATTTAAGACTTCTAAAATATGTTTTGTACTTTTTTGTTTACCAGATGAATTTATAATCTGACCAGTCAATCGGATTTATCATATATATATATCAAAAATTTAATCACCAATTACATCGATATCTTCATATAACATAGAATAAAATAATACAAATGTATTATACGATCTTAGTGCTAGTTCATCGTAAATAAATCTAGTTATATATGTATTAGTTAGACATAATATATCATCTTTGTAATTTCATGATATTACGGCATTTTGTTTGCTGATCTTAATAAACAACACGGAGCATGCTTTTGTGCGGTGTCTTAAAGTCAAGGACATTTTATTCGTTTCGTATTTACGAAACGTTCGCCTAGGTCATTCTCTTTGGTTTAAAGTATTCGCTCCTTATTAAACCATTGTGGGTGCTTTCATCCCCAGTCTCATTGGAATTGAAGTGAGTTGTCGCCTTGAATGACCGTGTTATTTTGACCATTGATTGTTGCCCCCTTCAAGATTTCGGGTCCTTGACCTATAGCCAAAGCGGGCATTTGTCATGGATGACAGATTGCTCTCATGTTATTAATGCCTTAATAAACAGTTCAACCGAAAGTTCTTTACGTTCTTTCGCCCCACTGGTTCTTCTTACAATGTCACAAACATATCGTTGAATTGATCAAAGTCCATGGACATCTTTCAAAATTAGATTAAAAAAGAAAAAGAAAAGAAGACTGAATGCTAAAACTAATGATGTGCAGATCTATACCTAGACCGTAAAAGAAACGGCAACAGGCATTCAAGTGCCGTGTTTTTTATTATCGTGGAAATACAATCCTCCGGTGAGAACCGAACATTTTCGCGATATGGTCCATGCGTAAATGTGGCAAAACTTATGTTACGTCATTGCTTTTTCATGTGTCGTCGCCGTCACATTAATCATAGAAATTTCATTTGATTGGTTACCAAATGTGCTTGGCAAACATAACACAGAGCGATATGCCTCAAGGCACATATTCAGAATTTAAAAAATAACAAATTTTGCTCAATTTGTTGTTGAGGCATGAGTATTCAGTTTCACTTGTGAATTAAAGATTAATAAAATATCTTTATCTGTAATTAAACATGTACACATCTATCATTATACTGCGTCTGTGTTTGTCTGCCTGTCTGTCTCTCCCGGTCGTCGTCCCCTCTCTCTCTCAGAATTTAAAAATCAAATTTTGTTGTTGTTCTCAGTTTCACTCTTTATCTAAACATGTCATCTATCTCTGTGTTTGTCTGCCTGTCTGTCTCTCGTTCCCCTCTCTCTCTCTCTCTCTGGTTATTTTTCTCTCTCTCTTCTTTCTCTCCCTCTCTCTCTCTTCCTCTCTTTGTTCCTTCTTCCTCTGTTATTCTTATGCCTCTCTATCTTTCTTGTCCCCCCTTCTTTCGCTCTTATTATGCCTCCCTTTTTTGTTTTCTTTCTCTCCTTTCCCTCCCTCCCCCGTCTCTCTCTCCGTGTCTCTTATGACTAGTTCTATGTTGTATTCTTCTTTTGTTTTTTTATCGTTATTACGGCGAGGCTCGCTCTGTTATTGGAAATTGCGCGATGGATCGTGCACAAATGGCCACATCTCGACACTGTTAGTTCCGTCCAGCATTGTCTAATAGGCCTTTCCTTACTATTTCATAGTCCTCTTCACTAGTCACTGGTCTACTGCAGTATTATTCCTTTTTATCGGTTGATCACGAGCAGCGAACGATCAAGGGACCCTGATCACTCTGATCGAGCTTTCAGGAATATGATAGGCATGACCGTAGTCTCCATGCATCACTTCGTGATCACTGCGAGTCGAGAAGCTGGGTTAAGTTAAAAGGAGCGAAGGTGAGGCTGTAATAATAATGATGGCCTTGAGGGACGGCGTGGGGAATGGGTTTGCTCTCTTTTCTTCAGTTTTTCTATTTTGTTGTTGGTCTGTTAAGTTCTTCTTTTCTCTTTATTGACAAAGTAGCTGGCTTTCATTCATTCTAGCCATCATCTCCAGGATGGACAGATGTATTTTCGCGATGCTATGATCAGTAATCAATTTCACGAGGCCATGATCACTGTTTGAGCTTCGAGACTGGTCCGTAAGTCATGATGGTAAGCGATCGAGACATTTTCGAGGTCTAGATCAAATTTCGTTAAGTTGATCACTGATCATAGCATCGAGAAAATACATCTCTGTCGATACTTCAACACATCAGTCTCCGATTACATGATATTCCGTATTATTTCCATTTAAAAAATGACACGAACTGCCGCTTATCGATACTTTGATTGAAAAAATCTACCCACTGTTCACCCTCCAGCTTCGCAATACGTGTAGTAGTAGTACCATTAATTTATTATCGTTACTACATGTGGTAGATGTGGTAGAGCTGTGCCAGCTGTGAAGTATACGTGCACGGCCCACCTCTCGTAATACTCGTACCAGGTGTCATTTCTATACGCACACGGTTATGCTATCAATAGTGACGTCGTTTTCATCGCGTGAGCTTGGAACTAGTCAGAGTTGCAAAAAAATAAAAATATACCCCCCCCCCTCCCTCCTGTGTTACTGAAGAATACTTACAAAATATGTCTTGTTCTAAAAATGAGGATAACTAGTGCATGTTAGTGTTTTACCGGTAGCATTACGTTTCCCAGAAATGTGAAAGTTTCATTTCCCCTAAATCCAAAACCACCATACGATCCCCCCCCAAAAACATTCTTCTCTTAGCCAAATAGTTGTAAATTTGAATACAAATACTTGTTGCCCCCAGATCACCCGGGGGGGGGTGGAAGAATGTCGATCTGGATGATGAGTTGGTTGATTGATTAAAACGGTGAAATCATGTGTACAGTCTATTTACACATTTACTGGTTGGTATCACATGGTCATCTCATGCACGTATTCTCTCACTTCCAAGCCTTCCTGCGTCAAAGTCTTCTTTCAGTTCTTTCACCTTTTTTTTGTAGTTTTAAATTCTTTTTGTTTCCACGATTATACGGGTCGTGGCGCGGATCTTCATCTACACCTTTGCCTGAAATGTTTGTACGACGTGCACGAGCTTGAAGATGTCTCTTGCCTTAGAGGGGAGAAGAGCGATAATACATGTTATATATTCATTGTCCATTGAGTACCCAACAAGCGTGTACATTTGCAAATATAGAATCGTGGACAGTATTGAAATGTCCCATCAAAGAAGATCTGTACTTCAGGTGCCGCCAGGTACTCGTAAGTTCTGACGAGTTGTTACAATGACAATGCCGAGTCGCTGTCGTTGAGCTGGAGCATATTTTCATCTGAATTACAATGAAAAGAAATGATTAAAAAACGTATAAATAAAAAACAAAGAAATACAAAAATAAAATAGCAATTTTATATAAACGTCATCATCATCATAATCATCGTTGTCGTCGTCATCATCATCATCATGAACAACAACAGACAGACGGAAATGCACGCGCATACACACAAAAGACATCCCAAATGGGTGCAGACATAAAACCATGTACTCACCTTTGTTTGAAATGATATCATCGTGCTGTAGAGCCTCGTGGACTTCCTGTCTGCTCTTCGGAAGAGCCGGGAACTGTTTTCTTCGTTCTCGGTACATTGCTTGTCGGATGGCAATGAGGCCTTTAGAAACCAACTCTGTGTCTGGTTTAGAAACAACTTCCCTTAGAATGACTTTTGACGGCCTTTCAGTTGCATTTTCTCTTGCTTTCTGCTTACAATGTGTCCCGATTTCTTGTCTGGCTATAGCATCCGGTGCGACCGGTTGTGATTGTGCTGCATACGACTCCAGACGATTGTTGTTTCATCGTGGTCAGTTTTTAAGCGAGCTGAACAGCCTTTCGCCATGCATTGCCAAGATGTGTCTTTCTTTGCTTTCCTTTCAAGTCGAAACTTGTGTCCTTCATAATAATCATTTTCTTCCTCTGTTTGTCTCAAATTTGCAAAATTCCGTAATTGACAGACAAGCGGTGTATAGGTCGAAGGCAATGTGATCAAATGACTTATGTGTGTTAATTCGTGTTATAAAGTCGACAACCAACAACACTTACAGCCCCAGTGAATGCACATTTATTAAATACGCACACAGTGTGTTATGGTGACATGCCGTCTTACCAAACCAACAACCAACATAACAACACATTAGATCGTTATCAACACTTAACAGTTACAGCCCCAGTGAATATATATTTCAATACACACACAATGTGTGTTATGGCGACATGCAGTCTCTCTCTCTGTCTCTGTCTCTGTCTCTGTCTCTGTCTCTCTCTCTCTCTCTCTCTCTCTCTCTCTCTCTCTCTCTCTCTCTCTCTCTCTCTCTCTCTCTCTCTCTCTCTCTCTCTCTCTCTCTCTCTCTCTCTCTCTCTCTCTCTCTCTCTCTCTCTCTCTCTCTCTCTCTCTCTCTCTCTCTCTCTTCTTCTCTCTCCTGTCTGTCTGTCTGTCTGTCTGTCTGTCTGTCTGTCTCTCTCTCTCTCTCTCTCTCTCTCTCTCTCTCTCTCTCTCTCTCTCTCTCTCTCTCTCTCTCTCTCTCTCTCTCTCTCCTTCTCTCTCTTTGTGTGGGGTGAGACATCAATTAATTGCTGTAATTCCAAGTATCGTGTACGTATAATTGCAGTATGATGTAATCCCAAGTATCGTGTTGGAGAGTTGTTTTGGAAATGAATATTTCAAAAATTTTTGGGAAACGTATTGTAATTGTTTTACCGAAGTTACTGAACTGGGATACACGTCTCTAGTAGTAAGACATCACCGGATAGCTTGTAGCCTACCTTGTACTATATTGATATCTATCTATATATATATCTATCTATATATCTATCTATATGCATATATATATATATATATATATATATATATATATATATATATATATATATATATATATATATATATATATATATATATATATATATATATATATATATATATAGAGAGACAGACAGACAGACAGACAGACAGACAGACAGACAGACAGACAAATGGGAGAGAGAGACAGACAGAGGGGAGAGGTTTAGGGTTGAGAGGATGTCATATTCTCTTTTCTTTTGTATGGAATGCAGTTGTAAAACCAAACACTAAGTTTTCTCAAAATGTTTACATGCGGTGCTGCCTTTCCATGATGACAAGAGTTTGAATCATGCATGACGATAACCGGACTGAAGCAATAACAATTCATTGAAAAAAATCACTAAACGAAACAATTATAAAATGTAGCGATAGCACATATGTTTTGAATGGTGGTGCGTTGTTAAAGTACCGTTGCGCATTGCTGTGGAGACATTGTTCTACAATTTCCAATTTTTTGGAATAAATTGAATGCCATATCGCAATTTAAGCGTTAGTGACTCGTTTTATGTTGTATTTATTACAATTGTATTCTCTCTCTGTCGTATGGTGGGCTTGTTGTACCATGGTATGGGTAGAAACGGTACATCATGCACGGGATGGTATTCACTTCACAATGCGGGCGGTTGGCAGGTTCTGTTGGTAGTTGGTATGTCTCACTTCTTTCCTTTTGTTCTTCCACTTGCCTTTTATCTTGCTATTTCCTATTAATTACCCTGAGCTCACCGCGTATGGTGGGCTTACATTTTAATTAAACAAAACACGTATTCACAATACAAGAGGACAGGAATGTTCAATTATTTGTTTGGTTAAGTATTATCTCATCTATCATATTGTTCTATCCCAGAGATCAATTTGTGTCTGTCATTTTCTGTTGTTTCCATGGCTTCTTACTGTTGGCGGTATTTCCTTCATTAATATGTATTTAACTTCTTTCTTAACTGGAGCACTCGCTGGTCAATGCTTTAAAAAAATGTAGACTGTATCGTGACAGTCAATATGCAATGACTAGTATTTCAACGTCGGTCTTTGAAGTGATGAGGCCCGTGTCAACATGAAGCATTTATGACGTTGTTAGACGTTTATCTGACCGGGTAGTTTTGGTTGTCTTCGATGGTACGTGGCGACACTTGCCGTCAGTTGGTAAGTTTATCATCAGAAAGGTCGATACATGCTGACTAATTCATTGTTGTCCATAGGTAGAAAGGGGATGTACGCCGGGGACGCAAGGCGTGGAGAATTGATTATTTTTAACGAGCAGCAAATTATTGATTTATTTTCATACACCCGATTTATACTGAGATATAAGATATATATACTTATCTACTTATCTTCCTTGGTGATTTAAACGCCAAAGTTGGAAAAATTAATTGTCAAAGAGAACACATAATGGGACGTGAAGGACTAGCTGCAGACATGAATGACAATGGAGAACGTTTGGCGGAATTTTGCTCTGAAAACAATTTAATCATTGGAGGAATCATCTTTAAGTATAGAGACATCCACAAATATACATGGACCTCTCCAGACGGAAAAACCAAAAACCAAATTGACCACATCACTATCATTAAGAAATGGAAGACATCACTGTTAGATGTGAGAACAAGAAGGAGAGCCGATGTTGCAAGTGACCATGAGCTCTTGTCTGCTAAAATCCGTATAAAATTAAGGAAGACAAAGAAAAGTGACATCAGGAAAGGAAAATTTGACGTTGGAAAACTACAAAACGAAGAAACTGTTAAAAAAAAATCAAAATAGAGTTGTCAAATCGTTACCAGGCCCTGGTGGATGAGCAAGAACTGTCAGTGACAAAATTCCACCAGGAACTGCTAGATCTGAGCCATATATATGACATATAATGATATGATGATATGTATGATGATTCTAAGTTGGTCGTTCTTTGTGCGATTGAGACACTTGGAGTAACCCTAGTTTACGCGTGGGTTCTAAATGCAGAAGTGACGTTTAATTTAGGAACATTTCTTCACTGTTTGCCTGTCTCAGAGTAAAGTTTCACCCCCCCTTTCAACCATCATGCATGTTAAAGTAAAGAACTTCCCGCACTGAGAGTTTAGTCCTGATTCTTCTAGGCATGCGGCATACTGTGGTAGTGTCCATACCGCTCTTACTTTCGCCGAGCCTGAATAGGCTTAGCTGCCTATTTCGCCGAGCCTGAATAGGCTTAGCTGCCTATTTCGCTGCTAGGTTGACAAGATAGCCAGAAATTTTGGTTGACCGGACTGCCAGGAATCGACCCGAGACTCCTGGGTGGTGGTCAGACGCTCTAACCACTGCGCTACCGTCGCCTCGTGTACTCGTGGTGACAGTATTATCTTTGATCTGATTCACCCAGTGGCTTATAATTCCATTTCGGTTTTGCACAGTCAGAGTCAAAATATTGTCTTTCATTTTTGTGTGTAGTATTACACGTGACAACACGACATAATAATAATAATATATGCTAGGATAAAGCCTATTACGGACCTGACATTTTCACGTCCGCCAGCGAAAGGCCAGCGTTGTCCTGCCATGACTCAACACACGTACACAGCTTCAACCTGGGCATCATTATTGGAACGATTTTCGCTAAGCTTGACCTTAACTTCCTTCCCTTCATTCGATCTGTGCGCGGTGAAGTTAAGGAAAAAATAATTTCGGATGGATGTGTATATATCGCCACCTCCCCCCCCCCACACACACACTCGTACTCTTCAAAAGATCCCAACTCCCAAAAATTAGATAAAAAGACCAAAAAAAAAATATAACGACAAAATGAACAAAATAAATACATGAAACACTGAAACAAAATAAATAACACAAAACACCCCCCCAAACAAAAGGAAAGCAACAAACTACTTACCCCCCCCCTCCTTCCCTAGCCAACGAGCTAAAATTTAAGAAAATAAAAACCGAACCCGACTGCAGTAGACTGGAGTGACTCTGTCAGTGTCACGCCTGTCTTTTCTGTTATTGCCAACATTTTTATCTTCATCACTAATATGTATGTGTGTGTGTGTTGTTTTTTTATTATCCCAGACATCAATTTGTGTCTGTATTTCCTTGATTGATATGTATTTAACTTCTTTGTTAACTGTAGTACTCGCTGGTCAATGGTTTTCTAAACTATAGACTGTATCGTGACAGTCAATATGCACTGACTTGCCATTTCCTCTCTCTCTCTCTCTCTCTCTCTCTCTCTCTCTCTCTCTCTCTCTCTCTCTCTCTCTCTCTCTCTCTCTCTCCCCTCTCTCTCTCTCTCCCCCTCTCTCTCTCTCTCCCCCTCTCTCTCTATCTCTCTCCCTCTTTCTCTCTCTTCCTCCCCCTCTCTCTCTCTCTCTCTCTCTCTCTCTCTCTCTCTCTCTCTCTCTCTCTCTCTCTCTCTCTCTCTCTCTCTTTCTCTCTCTATCACTCTACACACACTCACGTGAACTCGCTTGACCGAGCAATAGTTTTGGTTATGAAGACCAGGAATCAACTTAACTGTCAATATACGTCATGTATTCTGTTCCCATTGTATGTTCAATTTCAAAGCACTCTAGATACACTGTCGTATGCTGGTACAAAAATATGCAAAATCAATGTGCCATACTCAGCACCTATTATGAATGTAAAACGCGATGTCTGCGAAATTTGAACGGATGATGAATAATTCTTACCTTAGCAGCGATTCTATAGCGATTGCGATTTTGAGTGAGAGAGGTTTGACAGAGTGGGCAGAGGACGGGTTTACGGCCGCGTTGACTGTTGACTCTGCAATACAAAGTTAGCTGACTATGGTTGTGTATTGCCGACTCATAAAGATACAGGACAAGTCAAAACAAAAGGGAGAAAATATAAGAACATGTATAGCAAAGCCATGCGAGAAACATATAAATTGAATTGATATTGTCCAGGTATTTAGTCATTGCCAAATGAAGCAAAAAGAAAATAAACGAGTAAAGCCCCCCCCAAAAAAAAAGCAAACAAAACAAACAAAAAAACAAAAAAACAAAACAACAAAAACCCAAAAAAAAACCAAAACTAGTTGAAAAGATTGCGAAGACATTCAATTACCATGGGTTTTTTCTACTAAGGCAATATCATGTATGAGAGAGAGAGAGAGAGAGAGAGAGAGAGAGAGAGAGAGAGAGAGAGAGAGAGAGAGAGAGAGAGAGAGAGAGAGAGAGAGAGAGAGAGAGAGAGAGAGAGAGAGAGAGAGACAGAGAGAGGGGAGAGAGAGAGAGAGAGAGAGAGAGAGAGAGGGAGAGAGAGAGAGAGAGAGAGAGGGGGAGGGAGGGAGGAGGAGATTGGGAGGGGGGGCGAAGAGGCATTAAATTAATCATCTCACTCATTACATGTCCAGGGCGTTCATTGTTCCTTTCTTCCAGGGATCTATATAACATTGTACTATTATCTTGCGCTATGTGGCCAAATATGCATGGAATTTCAGATTTATCTTGTTTTCAATTTTCTCCGACAATACAGCGACAATACACGACGTGTCCCTAGACTGAAGGTAACAGGCACCGCGAACTATACGTGAAGGAATCATTGCTCTGTAATATTTGACATGCTGATGTAACCGAACTGCAGTATTCTAGCTTATCAGGTCACAGCTGTTCCCTCGCCTGCGCCACTCCAACTTAACCGGCCTTATTGTAATAATGTATATAATACACATAATTTTAGCTTAGTTTCGTTGCCGAAGAAAGTTTCGGAAGACGGTTGAGAGCTAAGTAGTTTGTTTTGTTTTGTTTAATCTGTCGTTTGTGACACAATATTGTAAATACATCGATATGTAAGAAGGAAAGCTGTGATATTTTAGTTGTTGCAGTTTTTGTTGGATGTGGTTTTCGCTTGTTTGTTGTTGTTTTTTTAAATTGTGTGTGTGTGTGTGTGTGTGTAGGATTGTGTTACTTGTTACATTTTAGAACAGGTAGAATATTATTGCAAACTAATACAACGTACAACATGCTGACATGGATCATGTACCTATGTTGGCAAAAATACGTAGCTCTAGCTTAAAATTAAGAGGGAAGGGGGAGGAGGAGGGAGGGAGGAGGCTGAGTTCAGTTTTACGCCTCTTGTCAGGCAACTGCATTGCAGAGAGAAAGCTGATTTTGTATTATATATATATATATGTTACTTATTTATTGTTCATATTTTATTTCTGCCGTTGTAATGCCTTCGACTGACAGGTCAAGTAAGTTGTCCTGGCGCATCTTCCCTCGCGCGACGTGTGAAAACGGCTAAAGTCTGAGAGGGCAGGCCTTTGCCGTTCAGAGTCACTGTTCTGTCTATGGTAGCGTCTAAAATTGAATCCGTGACCTTACAGTATATATACAGTAGGAGTAGGACCCGAAACCTTCCCTTAAAGTTGAAGCAGACAAACGCTCTCTCTCTCTTGATGATACAACATCACGCATCACGCGACCTGTCGTGACACCACATTAATCAAATCATTGATCAACCCGGTTCATTGAATAATTGTATTTATAAAATCATCGCTTGTATAATAATATAAAATTACAATAACATGACAGTGACAGCTCATTATGCTTATATATATATGTATATATACATATACATATACATATATATACATATATATATATATACATACATATACACACACACACATATATACACATATATATATATATATATATATATATATATATATATATATATATATATATATATATATATATATACACATATATATACATATATATGTGTATAAATGGGTTTAGAAGATATTTAACCCATTTTGTTTTTCCGACTCGGTTGAAAACGTTAGAACTTTGTGAAAACGGCATGCGCGGCGTTGCCACATGAACATACACGTTATTTATTATCAGTCGCGACAAGAATACTTGAAACAATTGGAATACATTGTACATTGTACTAAGACTTGAGTCGTGGAGTACACACGTCGACTTAAACTGATTTCTCGTAAAAGTTTGAAGATCGGAGAAAAAAGAAAGAAAAACCCCCCTCATCATTAAAAACCAAAGCCAAACCCATCGTAATGCACCCACGGTGTAGTTGCAGCTAAGGCTGCTTTATCAGAGAAAATGAATAGTGAAGTTTGTCACCCTTTCAACCACATGTTCTTGTGGTGTTTAAGTAGTCGAAAGAGACTATTTGGACCAGTTTGAGGAGACATGCTATTTGGTCCATTGGTTCGATAGATGGAGTTTGTTGGTGGCAATCGAATTCATGCCATTTATTTGAATTCAAACTTTTGAACTCGGCGCTTCTGTGTGATCGTGTCTTTTTAAAATATATTTTTTTAGTCTGTTTCATGTTTAGGGCTCTTACTCTTAATTCTCGTGAATTTCTGTATCTGCTTATTTTGTAGTCAAACCGTGTTGTACATTTTCTATTTATACATGTCTTGGTTGAGGATGCTTCGTGTTGTAATGCAAAAATAAAGTTATGCACGATACTGCCGGTTTGACTCTGTAACCGTAAGTGGTTGTCTTTGACATGTAATGTGTGTAACTGTCACTGTCGTCACTGTCACTGTCGTCACTGTCATTGTCGTCACTGTCACTGTTGTCACTGCCACTGTCGTCACTGTCACTGTCATTGTCGTCACTGTCACTGTCGTCGTCACTCGTCACTGTCGTCACTGTCGTCACTGTCATTGTCGTCACTGTCACTGTCGTCACTGTCACTGTCGTCACTGTCACTGTCGTTACTGTCATTGTCATACTCTGCGGTTCCACCGGCCGAGATCTGAGAAATGTATTCTTCAGTTATTTATACATTGTTGAAACTTGCCTGAGTACGTCGTAACAGGAGAAATAACTATGGTTTGATTTTTAAATACATGATAATATTGTTATTATGACTACATGTTGTCTTCAAATTGACCAAGTAACAAGATTACTTAGACTGAATATTCTTAATAAAACGAAACGTTCAACAAGCGACACGTCCTTTTTCACTCATTTGTATGCAAACTTTTGTATTCGTTATTTAAATGACTCATATTGAAGAGAATGAAACGATTTGTATTGGATTACTCACTGGTCCAAATGGCCTAATGTTATTAGATGAGATGTATTCACTGGTCCAAATGGCCTAATGTTATTAGATGAGATGTATTCACTGGTCCAAATGGCCTAATGTTATTAGATGTATTCACTGGTCCAAATGGCCTAATGTTATTAGATGTATTCACTGGTCCAAATGGCCTAATGTTATTAGATGAGATGTATTCACTGGTCCAAATGGCCTAATGTTATTAGATGAGATGTATTCACTGGTCCAAATGGCATAATGTTATTAGATGTATTCACTGGTCCAAATGGCATAATGTTATTAGATGTATTCACTGGTCAACCGAAGAGAGGAACAAGAGTATTTCGATCGGTTGTTTAATTGTGTACGCCAAGATGCACTGCCATTACGGTGTTCGTATAATGTGTGATGATGTCGTCAGTGTATCACCTGGCTTCGATCAAATTTTTCATTTTTTTGTTTTATTTTCATTGTGGTCTGATCACGTGTATGTTGGGAGAGTGGGCAACAATTCATTGCTCACTTACAATATTTTATGAAGTAGGGCCTGTGCTTTTAATGCTGTCAACATTATATATTATTACGTTAGCCTTCTCCACCCCGTTATTTCTTCACTTCCTCGAAGACAAAGTATAAAGACAAATTGTTTTCATACAGACACGCGGGTGGTTGGCGGGTCTACTGAGATTGGTCCTACTTTTTCCTGTCGCTCCTAACATATCTTTCTGTTGTCTTACTGGTTACTCTTAATAGTCTGAGTTCACCACGTTGTAGAGAATCGAATGATTTGCAATGAAGCACATACATACACATACATACACACAAAGTCACAAACACACACACACACACACCCCACCTCCACTTCCAAAGATGCATTCATCTCATCTATATCCGACACATGGAAAGCAAAAGAAATACAAGTGAAGCTTTATTGTAGAAAATCAAACTGCAGCGACGAATACGTTTTAATAACGATACAATGGACAAGATATTGATATATTTTATATGAAAGTTTTTTCATTGTTGGCTGGGTTCGATTGAATAAAAAAAACAACGTTTTCCTTTCATAACAAGTCGATGTGTACGTATGTGGAGATCACTGGTTCAAATCTGTATTGTGCTCATGGATCTTCTTTATTGTGTTTCATGGCATCGATGTCCTCTTCGTCAGTATGGGCTTGTACCATGAATATCGTGTCTGTATTCATTTAGTATTATCTACATAAACATATATATGCCTCACCGTTTGGTTTGGATGATTGCAGTCAGTTCAGCTAGCTGCATCTGGTTTCGCGGACATATATGAGTAAAAGATCTGTGCCAGTCATTTGGAGTGTATTTAACGAACACTATACGCGTTTTGGGGTCAAGGCAAGGTCTGGTCGCCGTGACATTGACAATTTACAAGTCGGCGATTTAAAAACAAGTTTGTGAGCTATTATTGATCCCGACTTACATCGGCCTGTTTTAAGCTTCTTTGTTCTCGTCCCCGCACGAAACCCTTGTCTCACGTTTACCACCTGTCGCAATTTTGGTATTTCTTGACCTGGCAGTGGCAGCCAACATTTATATCATGCTCCATATATTAGTCAGTTTATGATAGAAACAAAAGTGAGCTGTTGCTTTATTGTTGTTGTTTTTTGTGTGTGCGTGTGGTCAATTGCACTTAACCCATGTCAGCTAAACGAGTGAGGCCTCACAGAAGTAACAAGAAGCAGCAAAATTGGAGTGGGGTGGGGGAGGGGGCGGAGCATGTGAAAGAACGAAAGAAAACGATGACAAAAATTTATTGACAAAAGATCTTCTGTGTGTGTCTAGGAAAAAAGAAATAAATAAAACTGGATGCAGTCTTGAGAACTGTCATGACTGGTCAAAACGAAGTTGTGTATATCTCCTTTAATGTTCAATAAATTGGAAATTAAGAGTAATGAAGTTTGGGGAAACCCGTTTTCCTCAATTTACAGTTGGCTTTGCTGTGACATTAAACACAGACTGTCTTTTATTTCTGATAAATTTTTAAAACTGAGTGAGCGAATACTGTAAGTGAACTCCTAGAAATAAAGATTTGATTGAGCAAAGATAAATATAAACAGTAACGCTGAAAGAGAAATGGTTGATTTTAATATCGAGCCGTTTGGTTACAACATGCCTTTAAACCTGTAAAGTTTGAAAATGCAATTCAGAAAAACCAATGCACCATAAGGTTTCGGAGTGTGAACTTTCATTCATTGGTGGTCATGACATTTGAAATAAACAAAAAATTGTCACGCAAATGTCAGAAGTTGTCCAATAAAATGTTGTGATGAAATATTGAAACGAAAACAGGTGGTACGGTAGGTCTACTTACTCTCATTTAGTAAAAGTGAAATTTGAGTTCCTCCAAAGCCATAACAATAACAACACATGGAGCCGGCCCTCACCCCAGTTGCTCTGGCACGAAGTAGAACAGGCGATGATAATACATCACCTTCTGATTAAAACAGTAGTCTGTCGTAGGTGTTACCCCCCCCCCCCCCCAACTCTTGTTCTGGTACCTATTTTCACCTGGGTTGAGAGGAAATGTATATATTAATATTAGGCACCAAGGAACGCCGTGTCGGACCTAGCAGTGTAGCAGTGCTAGTGCTAGAATTCGGAACCGTCTCAGTCCCAAGTCTGACAGGCTACGGTTGCCATTTATTTTATAGAGTTTACGTGAACGCTGGGAAACTAAGAGTTTTAGGGAAAACCAAAAGTAATGAAAAGCTCTGATATGCTTGAAATCATGCCATAATGAAAGTAAGATCGATCATGTAAGCAATCATCATGTAATCAATCATCATGTAATGACGATTGGCTTTAATACTTTAAAACCAGACTTCCATAAATTTTACAAACCATTAGACCAATTAGAGAATACACATGAAGGGTGGAGTGGGCATAGTCGAAAACGCTCCTAGGAAAATTAATTTTATCTGCATAAATATTTGCGTGGATTAGATCTCAACATGTCAACTTAAGATCGGAAGAAAGCGTTCTGCCATTTCCCTCATCCCTATGAAAAATTAAAAACTAGGAACGGACAAGTTTGAATTTGTCTTCATTCATGTTCAATCGACTGTATGCTAAAATCCATGGGTAGATTAGTAACTAGTAAGGATAATGGCAACAGTAACATGTCACAAAGATAGTGCATACATGGAAAGACAAGAAAATAGATAGTGATGATGAGAGACAGAACTGAGGATGTATTGTGATGTATGATTATTTTATTTAACGATGATAATGATGAACATCTTATTATATTTAATCAAAAAAGGATAGTAAAAATAAAAATGATAATGATGATAATGCAATAATAACAATAATTATCATTATAATTATTATTATTATTATTATTATTATTATTATTATCAGGACTATATTCGTATATCATGTAGGACATAATTGCAGTCTGAGCCTGGAATCAATTGCATCTTGGTTTGTTTCCTTATCAGGTTTTGCGGAAGAATTGAAACAATTTAAACAAATCTTTTGTTGCAGACTCCTGGGTGGAGCTTCATTACAGTCAACACATGTCTCCCAGACCAGCAGCAGGGAATGCGATGGCAAGTGGCAGTTCAGAAATAGATCCTACAGTCAAACGTATAAGCAGTATGGAGAAGCTGCTTATTGATGCCCAAAGGGAGTCACGGACACCATCAAACACAAACAGTAATGAGTCTTCGGCTAAAGGAAGGTGAGAGCAAGACAATAATGTTGTTATAAATCAAAAGTGTATGGGTTCTTATTTTCCATTGAGTTCTTAGGTATAGTCCTCTCTGATTTTTGTCTGATATTTTAAGCCAGTATTGCTGTTTAAACAACAAATGGGGGCTAAATGTTGGTGATGATAAGAAGGGGAAAGGTATTGTCATTTCGTTAATCATTCCATCGCTGTATCTCAATGTATATTTATATAAAGCATTCTAGTGATGATTCTTGTAATTTCAGGGGTAGTCTGGTTGAAGCATGCATATAAGTTTTGCCAAATTCAACTATTGTTATTTGCAAGTACATGTGCCATAAAAATTTTTCTTTCAATTCTATCATAGCCCAAATGGTCCTTCAAGCCCAAATTCTGAGTGGCTGAATCAAGAATGGCGATTAACAAAGGTAAATGTCATCGACGTAGATGCCTTTGGCTCAATCAGAATCATGTCTTTTTTGTCATTTCTTATCATTGTCGTAAACATTTTTAAAAACAATATTTGTTTACCGACAGAAAGATTTCTGGCTGAGGTAAATAATGCTTGTGGTAACATCCATACATTATTTAAATTAATCAGCATTGCCTGGTTACCTTTGCCTAGTCAAGAGAAGTAGTGAAAAAAGTATCAATGCGTTTTCTTATTTGTGTCCAAATTAAACCCTGAATAATGCATTTCATGATGTCTCAATGGTTTGATAAGATTTGGCCTTGTTTAAGAAGCAGGAAACTCTTAGATAATGTGTCATTCATTGCCATTACTTCATGCAGATTTTACTAGGGTGCTAATATCCACACTAAATAAATCCATTGTATTTGTCTCAATTATGGGATTGCCTCATAGGTGCTTGGATGGTTAGCCCGTAGCTGCTTGTAGGTCCTACTTCTTTCCTTTCACTCTTTCATTTGTCTTTTATCTTGCTGTTTTCTCTTAGTTCGCTCTGAGATCACTATATATGGTAGACATGGTAAATTACAATAAATAGTATGTATCTTTACAATATATATATGAGCTCAACATTATTACAGTAGTAAGAGCCACTTTGGCATGTGATGAAATTATGCTTATCTTTTAGTGCTATCGATAGACGTCTCTCTCTTGTATCATTCTTTCACCTTTGTGGGGTTTTTTCTTCCATTAGTTTCTAAACCTGTTAGTTTTGAAGTTTGATGCTTGTCTTTTAAGCAATTGGACCAGAGAGGTATACAAGTTATCTTTTGTATTTTTAGTAGGTCAGAAATTGAAAAACCCCGTGGTCTTTTCTGGGCAAGGTATGTCAACTAATCTTGTCAAAGATAAGAAAAGAACTAGGAATGTCATGCACATGTTGTCCTGTCACATGAGATCCTTTTGACCAGCTGAGAGTTTTGTATATAAGTAAAATCTAAAAGTTTTATCTGCTTGGGATATATGGGACTAACAAATAAAAAAGCAACCTTAGCTGGATGTAAATTAGCACCAGCAATTGTGCTGTATCAAATAATGTAAGCAGTTGGTGGGCACGATTTTGGGATCTGAAGTTTGTTTCACATCTATTGTAATTCTTATATTTTTGTTCTTTTTGTTTGATATTCATCATTATTGTCTTGTTACCTGCAGTGAAGGTTGTCTTGGTTTTCCTTTACATAAAGTCAGCTAGGCATTTAATGCAGGTTCTTTCATTATTTTTTGTAGGCACTTTAGTAGTATGTCCTTCTATTATTTTCACCCTGAGATCATTGCGTATGGTGGTTGGAGTAAATTGCAGTGAAACAAACAAATCTTTCCTCTTTTCCTCTTTCACACATCTTTATCTTGTTAATCTCCTCTTAATTCATCCTTAGGTCACTGAGTATGGCGGCAGGGTGATTACTGCCATGCTTTCCTCTGTGTATTCTGTCCCTAATATCTTCCAACTTGACAATATATGCGGTTGGTGGTTGCGAACAAGTGAAGTATTAATTGTTTTTTAATGAATTGTTGTGCAGCTATTAAAATTCTTTTGCAGTTTGACAAGTTTAATGTCATTAACTTGAAACAAAATTGGATCTGATTTTTTTATTGTCTCCAAATGACAGGACCTGGAACTGATTGGATTTGGGATTGGTCAAGTCAGCCAGAGCTGCCTAGTTCAAGGTAGAACACTGTGCTGTGATCACTGACCAATTGTTCATTCTTTCTACCTCCATCTCAGGGTCACTGTTGATCATTTTAGCTACTACTTTCTCTGCTTCCACTTTTCAGTCTTTCTAGGTATTTCTGTCTTTCTTTACTTTCTCCTCCTTGTGGTCTCTTTTGTTTTTCTTTCTCATTCCATCTGTCATCTTTAGTTCTTTCTTTCATTGTTCGTGTGGTTTATTATCTGTGGTTGAAGATATGGTTCAGTTATGAAGTACATGTACATGTAGTTTGCCGATACTATCAAATGGACTGGAAAACAGGATGAAAACTTTTCTGATAATTTAAGTTTACTGGACAGCAATTTACAGTACTGACATATTTTTGTGAAATTTCATGTCATACCTTGTATAAAAGAAATGTTGATTCTCTCATGAATGGTGGCTGTGATTACTGCCATGCTTTCCTCTGTGTATTCTGTCCCTAATATCTTCCAACTTGACAATATATGCGGTTGGTGGTTGCCACGAACAAGTCTCACTTCTTTCCTTTCACTCATTCACATGTCTTTTCATTTTGCGTGGTTTCGTTTTTTTAATTCACCTTGACTTCAACGCATATGATGGACAATAGAAATTAACGTGACCATAATTTATTACCTTTTGTTATCACATATGAATATGATTCTATTCAAATTGATCTAGAATGATAGCGAAAGCCTTAGTGTTTTCCTCATCAAACTTTTACATCTTAACCATAGACTTATCATACACTTTCTGTGTGAAGTTATTAAGTATTTTCAATCTTTACTGTCAAAAACCTGTTGGTAATGCACAGGGTTACTGTATAATGATATTAATGGAAGAATTTTCATTACATTTTTAGTAGGGTAAGGTACCCAAGAACATTTTCATTGTTTAAGTTCAATTTTGTCTTTGTTATTCAGTGAGAATTGGGCTGAAAAATTTCGACATCCAGGAAGCAAGGCTGGTCGTGTGCCTTTAAGCATACGTAACAGTCGTGTGATGAAAAAGACTCGTCTCTTTTCTCTGGCCAACCTGCCCACTTTATTGCTTACTCATGCGTGTACATTCTTTCTGGGTGCTGCAGCGTAAGTTTTGACCACTATATAACATAGCAGAAATGTGCAATTTCCAGTTTGTTATGTCATCTTGAGCAAATGATTAGTTGTTTTTAGAGAATAATTAAGATGTCGAAAGTAATGATTTGTAACAGGATGTATTTATCATGATGATGTCAAGATAACAAGAGAAATGCTTTTATCTGGGAAATTTTAAAATGACAAAGAGAGAAAATGTTTTCTTCTAATGAGTGCTTTATACAAAACTTACTCCTTGTTTGTTTATAACATAATAAAATAGTTTGATTAACTGCCTTGAGAGAAACAGTTTAACATCTTGCATACAATTATGTTCTAAGTTATAAAGAGGGAAATCTTAGTTAACTTTTTCATCCATGCATATTATTTTAATGAATTTCTTCACATTTATGTTTTTCTTTCTTGTGTATGTGCACTCTTGTCCTTTCTACCCTCTGTTTTCAAACAAAAACGTGGGAAAGCAAGTGTTAATATTAGCCACTCAGTGAATCAATGTTTGTTATGAATTATTTAAGCAATTTGTTGATTCAACTTAATTTCATAATGGTTTAATTTCATAACGGTTTTCTATTCCACAGAGTATTCATCTACTTCAAAAAGTACTGCAATCTGCCAGCCATAGCTCAGGCTACTCTTGACTAATCTGGTTATTGGCATGAACTTTTTCTCATTATTTTTTTGTTTGTTTGAATTTCAACATTGGATGGTTTCTTATGTTGAAAAATGTACAGATTTATATATTGATTTCTAATGGTGGTGTTGCAGCTTTTTTGCCTCTCAAGGTTTTGATGGGTATATACAAAATTAAAAGGAAGACAGACAAGAAGTAAGAATTTTGTTACGCCCAAACACAAATGAAAGAAAACAAGACGACAATCCACTGACAGCAAGAATGAACACAGTCTACAAGCTCCATTACATTTTCATTTTTGATGTTGAATATAGCTTTGCCATTGCGTTTCTAGTCATGGAGCACATGATGTCTTGTCGTCACATACTGCCTTCAAATTGTTTAGGTTTCTTCTATAAAGGATACAAAGAAAAACAAAAATACAGTACAGACACTTGAAAGAGATAATCGGCAGTTTGGTTTAGGTTGATTTTTTTCTCTCATAATTATTGTGGTATTTTCTCAAAATGTTGGGATTTTTTCGCCATTAATCACAAGAACTCAGAAAATTCATTTACTTTCTTTTAGAAATGGTCTTGTTCTCTGAAGGGTCTACAAAAACTTTTATCCCGCATTTTATTTGTAATGAAGTTAGTAATTTCATACTTATCTGTACAGAGAAAAACGGTTTCAAAAGTAAAAATTGCTCTTGAAAATTATCCAAATTGATATTCTAAGCATCCTGTATATATAATTATGGATGCAGGTCGGAGAAGTTTAACATATTATAACAGCCAGAGAGTTGGAGTAGCAAACAAAATTCACCTAAGGAGTGAAAGATGCTGTGTGTTACGCTTGAATCGATTTAACATCGATGCTTCTTTAACATCGATGCTTCTTTAACATCGATGCTCTCTTTATTCAATTGTTTTCGAATCTGAACAGACACTTTTTTTCACCAAGCCGGTCTTGTCTTTCTTTTAAGGTTTTAAAGCATGAGTAGATCTCCACAGCACTGATCAAAAAGAAAAGTATGCTTTAAAGACTTCTCAAAATAAAGTAGTAAAGTGGTTATAAATAATTATGAAGGTTGGCCTCTGCCAAAAAATAAAAGCATAAACATTTGTAAACACGATTACATAGGTGTGAAAATACAAACCTGTAATAAGGACTTCTGAGATTATAAAATATTAATACAGCATGCTGAGACTCTGCGAGAATCGATACTGTTAATGAGAGACCTTCAGTACTCAGGTACAAATTGATAGTTTTGAAGTTTTAAAGATACGCTGGCATTTGTCAGCTTGTTATGTAATGTTCCTTCTCCTACCTGCTTTGAAAATGACTCCTGCTCTCTTTGTCTATGGAATTTGTTTGATAAGCCTGAGTTGTGCCTGTAAATTTTGTTTTTATATTGAAGGAACTTTTAAAATATATTTTTCTTCTTTGGTCAGTTTTGACACATGAATTTTCTATTGATGCTGTGTTTTTAAAACATTTCTAGCTGTTGTGTTGTTATTGTACACAATGATTGTTTTTTACATGTAATTTTACTGTAAAGCCAAGCACATTTAATTGTTTTTTTCATTCGGGTCATTAAATTTACTGACTGATTTTCAAAATGGGTTCCTGCAAGGGAACGGGGAGTAGAGGAAGAATTTCACCCCACATGAAAGTTAAACCAGTGATTGATGTTTCTTTTTAATGTTCTTCTTGTCTTTGCCATGCCTCTAACATTGATACAGTCATAGATTTATGAAATGTTTCACTTCTGTATCTTTGTGACACATATTGGTATGCAAGTACCATTTGTATGGAATGGAGAAAAAAGAATGCATGTTTCTCCAGCCTTTAAATATTTTATTTCCATTTTATGGGACATATCACACTTAAGTTTTAACAATTTCTTTAAAGAACTCCTAAGATTCGGAATATCAACATTTAAAAATATTTACAATCGTCCATGGCTGGACTATCACTTAAGTGAATACAGAATACATTGGAGGTGGGGATGTCTGTGTAGCCTAGATATTAATTTTGCTTAACGATCAGACTGTTAGGCCTAGAGCTCAGACTGAAAACAAGAAAATTTTGTTTTTCTTTTCTTTTTCTATTGATCACAACACTAGGTTGCTGTTGCATTAAAAAAAGAGTCCTAAATTAGTTTTAATCCAGACTATCATCAGTCGTTTTCTGTAAAAACATGCTTCTATTTCTGATTGGTTATGGCACTGCTCAGGATCTGGCCTAATGACGATGACTACTCTGTCATTAGTGTTGCAGACTGTAGATGCCAATTGTCTCATTCATCTGGTGGGTGTCTGGCATCAACATCAAAGAGCCTGACACTGGCCAGGAGCAACTTGCAGAGATTATAGTATTTTCTAGGCCTACAGCAAGTTGTAGATCTACAATGACATTGTACGGGAAGAGAAAAACGTGGCATTGCCAATCTGAATTTTATTTTTTGTTTTATTGCATTGAGTTCAGCGGACTATTTGACCATGCAACGTAAGAAAAACCTGGCATCTTAACCGAACTGAAGGTTTTGAAGCGCCTCTTCGGCATAATAATGAAAGAGGAATAATTCGGTTACACAGAGAAAGAACAGCCTATTAGACGCACGTGCCTCTGTTGTACTTGAGAAAATATCTGTCAATGATTTTCTTTATTTTCGATTAGTATTTGGCTTATGTTGAAGAAAATTTTTTCAGGGCTCTCATTGAGCAATGGTTTATGTGAGATGAGAAAGAAACATGGCCACAATCTTTAAGGATACTTGAATGACGGTCACGGTAAACTTGCTGTATTTCAGCTTACGGAGGGGGGGGGGTAGGAATGTTGAAATCAATCACAGTCGAGCAACAGCCCTCAATGGAATCACTTGAATACATTTCTCTTAAGGTCAATATCAGTCAAAACAAGTAAATAATAAATTAAAATAAAGACCCTTGATCTTCAACATTTTTCAAAATGCGAAAACTCAAGAAATCAATTACATAAAGAACAAGTTTATTGGAATGTTTATGGTGGAAAGTGCAGTTTTGTATTCTGATCACATTTCTTTTCTTTTGCTGTTGACAGAAGATATGTTCAGAAAAGATTTCAAATATTCTTTTCAAATAATCAATTTTTGATGAGTGTCTTCATTTTTCAATTAAAGGAAACTTGCTTTTGTTGTGATACATTTTTTCCATGTGAACAAGAAAGAATTTGGAGGATATCTCTTTTATGATCGCGGAAATTAATTTTTACTTTATTTTTTAACTTTGTTTGTTTTGATCTGAGAAATCCTATTTGATAATATTTTAATGAAAGATTCGGTATCTAAAAGAAAAAAAACAAAACATTTTGAGGCATGTAAAATTTTCTTTAAAACAGATTGATGTTTTGAAAACAAAAGTCATGTTTTTATCTTCTTCATCAATCTAGTACATCACAGTAGTCACTGGATAAACGCACGATACATAAAAGCACACTCTGTATAAACACACGCCTATATCTGCTGACTGAATTTTGTACTATATGATAACAGTGTGTAAAGGCACGGCCGACATGCATAACAGCACGCTTTTTTCTATAATGCAACTTCAAACCTATCCATATTGACCTCAATATGGGTCTTGTGTTCTATAGTCAGTGATTAGAAATAACAATAGATATGTAGTGAACAATACTAAGACAATTAATATGTCAGTCTTCTTCTGTCATGTCTAGCTTCTGTTCAAGCATTGTCTATCTGAGCACTACAAAGAGGAAGGTGTCAAACAGTTTTTTTTTCATGTCTTTTCTAGCCTGCATTCTCTTTCCCACTCCTTACGAGTACAAATCTCTGTGATTTCTTGAGGATCAAAAACTGGCTGTCGAGACTTGAGTTTATTATGGTTTGCAAAGTTATCGATTGCAAATCGAAACACATCTCAAAGCATAGCATTGAGACAATAGACTGCGATATCATTGGCTTGGGCAGTGAAAGGAGGAAACAGGTTGTACTTATACAATCAATAGAATAAGACCACTAGGAGGGCAGGTGATGCACACACTCAGCTCAGAGAGAGTAAGGGTGTGAGGGTGGGGCTTAAAGTTCAGATGTCTTCAGTGACTGGCTCTCCAATCTCATGGTATGCATGTGTGTGATAATTAAGATCAAGGGACATATTCAATAAAATAGCATGACACCTTTTGCATAACATGAGTTGTCTCCAATTGAGTTTTGTAACACACTGTATTCATAAAAGCATGATTTTACGGTGCCCAAATTGTGTGCGTTTAACCAGCAACTACTGGATTTACAATATATCTGGAAGTATTTACACATGTTCACAGAATTTCACTTCAGAGATCTTTTAATTTGTTATTTTTTCCAGGGACATGCTGAGGGCCTATAAAGAATTCTTTCAGTTCAGAACACAATTCTTTCACATTCACAAAAGTATTCAGTCATGTGCCTAAAACATAGCCTTTTTCCCCTTGTATCATAGCAGTAAAAGAATCTGACACATGTTATACTTTTTTAGTAAATTTGAAATGTACTGTTTTTGATTCAAGGTAAATAATAATGTTTTTCATGTATTTATCAAAATCACAAAATATTTAATATTTGTGTCTGTTCTCTGTCAAAAGATTGAAAATTTCTGACTGCACTCTCCTTAGATGGTCACCAGTTTGTTTTATGTCACTCTCTTTTGTTATCTTTTCCAGAATTGTTTATTTTATTGGGTTTTTTTTCCTTCCTGATTTTTGTCTCTGCTTGAAACAGAAATTTTAAGCTTTGCTCCCTTGCTTGATAATTTGGGATATCTCCATTTTAACCTGCTTTACAAATATATTTTCTCATATATTGTATTTGTGCTTTTCCAAATTACAGCACTTCCTGAAACAAAAAATGTGCAGCACTTGAAATTTTTTTTTTTACATTTCATTCCAGCTTTGATTGAAAACCATGATGTTGTTGGATATTTAGAATTAATTGTTTAAAAGAGAAACACTCACATCGTAAATATGTACTTTATCATCAATGTTTTCACTTTCACTCATCATGGACATAATTTTAATTTGGAAAATTTCAGTGGTTTTTATGATTTTCAAAATATATCTGAGGTGGGGGTGGGAGAGAGCTAAATTACTAAGATACCAATATTTTGTTTATTCTTTGTAATTATTTCATGGAAGGTAATTCACATGCGTGGCTCACTGAAAAGGCGTTGAAAATTATTTTTTTCCAGGCATTCTACGGATTTTTTTTTTAAAAAATGTGAAAATGAAAATGTATTTTTATACACAATTAAGATGAGCATGATGTGAGTCAAGAAACTGTAATAACAAAATACTAATGACAGAATTACATACATTAGATCCCTTTAAAACCAGAATTGGAGTAATATATTATTGCTTAATTCAAAAATCATGTCTACTGACAGCGATAATCAAGAGTCAAGTTAGCTCGTTATTAATGAAGAAAAAGAAGAAGAAGCAAACAAACACCCTAATACCAACTAAACTTTGATTTAATTTGGGCTGTCGTCAATCCTTTTTTATTTTTTAGAATTGATCTTGTTAACATTTACCTGAAACTTTTTAAAAAGAAAATTCTCTGTTTTAAGAATAGAGGAATACAATTCTTTCTTTTTTTGTGCAGATTTTTTTAATGTAAGATGAGTTGCAATTTATCAAACTTTTGTAAGTGACAAGGAAACAAATTGCCTGAACAGAATTATCAGAGACATGTTCTTCCAATTTTGTACAATTTTATAAACATATATATCATATTAAACACCAAAGATACCTTTGTTTAAAAAAACTTTCTTCTCTTTTTTGAATGTAGAAAAATCTAAGCTTTTGTGGCTTATGAAATGAGATGTATATCTATCAATAATAAGTGATGTCATATAAATTGAAATAGAGTTAAATAATGTATGTAATAGGCACTTATTTGTTTTTTTGACTCTCTCGTTTAAAAGGTAATCATGAAACATGCTTTAAAAACTTTAATTATGTTATGTCCCGTTTCACTCCCTAACACACTTTAACCTTATGGAGGGCAGTTGGTAGATGCTACCGGTAGGTCTTACTTCTTTCCTTTCCTTCTTTCACTTTTCTTTCATCTTACTGTTTCTTCTTAATTCACCCTAAGACAAGCGCAATGGTGGATGGGTCTGATTTCAATGAAACAAACAAATAAATTAACATTCTGTCTCGTTTCTTTCCCTCACATGCTTTAAACCTTTTGTCCCATTCTCTACCTAAAATGCTTTAACCTATGTCACATTCCTCTCCCTAACACACTCTAATCTTATGCCCTATCTCAATTCCTAACACGTTTTAATTTTATGTCCTGATTCCTCTCCCAAACACGCTTTTTAATCTTAAGGCATCCTATTAATTTGCCAAACAATCCATGCTTTACCTTATAATGTCCTGCATATACGCTTTGGATGTCCTGTTTATCTGCTGCCTTATATACACTTTCACCTTTCATCATCCCTTTTTTCCTGCCTCACATTCTTTAACTTTACATCATCCTTATTTCTCTCTCTAATGTAGTTTAATCTGACAAAATCTTTCTCTTTCCCTTAGATGCATCACTTGACCATATCCTACTTCTGTCCCCTACGATCACAGATTGATACATTTTGTTACCGAGATCCTGTTGTCCTCTGGGCATTATTTCCTCCCTGGGCTGCAATCATGTCATCCACAACGTATCTACCACTCTATTTAGTAATGAGTCCGACTATATTTTACTCAACTTCAGCTTTATCTATTAAATACCTTTTAATTGAATTCATTTACAAGATATTGAAAAACCATTCCAGTAAAAATACATCATTGACTGTAGGCTTTATAAGGTGTGGTATTGTTAAAATCTTGTGTGAGAGAATGAGGCATAATGTTCAACACCCAAGCGATAGGCTTTTAGCCTCATTCATTATGTATACTTTGACAACCAAATTTGTACGTGTGTCAGTGAGAACAATAACTATAGTGACACGCCATTTTCGTTGAAAACAGAGATATCTAGACAATATTTTTGACATTGAGACCTTTCAAATCAATATGGGTTTAATTTCTAAATCAATGTTTTTAAGATTGTTTCCATTTAGTTAAAAAACGAGTTATCTAACTACTTTTCCAAAACTTATACGGTTCACAAAACTGATGAATGTATTCTTAAAACAAAAGTGGTTGGACTCAACAAAATCTTTCAAACCATCAATTGTCCAATGACGCTTGCTTTTTGAATAGCCTCATACTATCACAGCTTAATAGGTTTGCATTGAATATCGGTTTTGAACTTTTCTTTCCTCTCCATTCCCTCCCTCTGCCTCAAATAAAAATTAAATCTTTACCATCTCAGATATGATCTGAACTAAAACCAAACAAAGTTACTTCATGATATCTTTTATTTATGAATGTAATGTGGAAACGTACATGTCACCTATATTTACAAAGACAAAGTACTGTGAAGGTGAAAGGAGTATAATGAAAGATATTTTAGAGATTCTTCCTTTTTTCTTTACCCACCTTCCAACTGGGAAGGAAAGTGTGTTTTAAGTTTTAAGTACAAGGGTTTGTGCGCATTTTAATGAGAAAAGGTTTAACATTTATTTATTTTTGTCTTCATTTTTCGGACAGGTTGAAATACATCGCATTTCATAATTTTACAACTCTATTGTTAATCTGTTTTTGAGTTATCCAGCAAACTTCTGATCAATTGCTTCTTTCACTGTTTGGAAATTCTTGAGATTTTTTGTTGACCTATATGTTCTTTTTGTGTGGCAATTCTTTACACCCATTTATTACATTTACAGATTTAAGGGCATGTATTCTTTTCTGTTGTTTTAACCGGTCTATTTTGTTCCTAATCCTACTCAAATTACAACTATACAAATGAATGCATTTATTCACCTTCACTTGTAAATCAAATTACCTGAAACAAACGCATGTTATAAATATTCAGGAAATTTAAATGTTTTTATTGTCAATCTTTTCATTCAAATGCTCTGACTTGTCTTTTGACATAATCCTAAATACATGACAATGCAACACTCTAATACATTTAAAAGATTGAATGTTGAAAGCTGTTTTAAAACATTTAGTTTTATATAATGCTTATTTTTGTTTGTTTTCTAGCTAATGTTTTAAATTTAAGTTTACTTAAGACTGAATACAAATTTTTGTCTGCAACAAGATATTGCAATGGCATATTCTGCAATCAGACTTGGAGCTTATATAGGTTTTGCTTTAGTCTTTAAAGCGTTTCCGGGTTGAACGGAATCACCTTGAGTGTAACAGACAAAAAGGAGATTTTTAATTTCTATGTACATTAAACAGTCAAGTTAATTTTAGCTTACTACACTACACGCTACTGGTAATTGTTCTGGCTACATATAATTTTTTTCTGGCAACAGATAATTGTTCTGACTACATCTATTTGTTCTGACACATTTAATTGTTTTTCAACAAGATTTTGCTTAACTTATCCTACAGTGTATGTAAAGTATCCTATTTATTTTTAACCCTACAAATAGTGGTATTGATATATATGTCGCCAATAACCAATTTATATTTAAGTGGTATTTGAGATTGCACTATAAGATTCATATTGTCAAATGTAATTGTATCACATGTTTATATATATATATATATTCAGTTATCATTCATAGTGATTGCAGTATCTCATGTACACATTTTATTTTACAAATTGTATACTATGATTTTTCTCTGGATGTGTGTATGTACATAAAAAGATAATAATGTCTCACTGTTTTCAGTTGTTTCGTCCTTTTATCAATGGCTCTAGAAAATCAGAACTGCCTGTGTACTTTGGCTTTTTTCTGGTAACTCTGTAAAAAGCATAAGAAAAAGAATACTACAGGAATATTGGTAATTTGTCATGATTAAACTTTATCAATGAGATCACAGATATGTTGTAATTCGTATTTGAG
The DNA here is from genome assembly GCA_037039925.1 of Doris montereyensis. Taxonomy (NCBI): domain Eukaryota; kingdom Metazoa; phylum Mollusca; class Gastropoda; order Nudibranchia; family Dorididae; genus Doris; species Doris montereyensis. The sequence continues at coordinate 139,850 of JAXRKP010001216.1, forward strand.
GGCGTGGATATGAATGGTTGTTGGGTGCTCCTGCTAAACCCTATTCCTTTCCTTCCTTTTCACCTGTGCTGTCTTGTTGTTGTTCCCTCTCCATTCACCACAAGACCACTCCATTGATTAATTCTCATCCCTTCGCTGATCACCTCAATGACAGAAGAGATGATTATCATCATGATGATAATAGTATTAGTAGCAGTATTAATAACAATACATGTAATACTATTTAATAATAATAATAATAATAATAATAATAATAATAATAATAATAATAATAATAATAATAATAATAATAATAATATTAATAATGATAATGATAATAAATATAATAATGATAATAAAAGTAATAATAATCTCTATTTTTCTTTACACGAAGAAGCCTAAAATCGATCCAAGCAGCTTTATTTTCTCAACCACTAAAAGTCTGATTTTCTGTAAATTGGCCTCTGGATGTGCCTTTTAATCTTCAGAAAGATGAGATATTTTTTGGAGACGACTTATTTATTCATTCATTTTACATTGTTTCATTGAGAACTTAATTTTTTTTTTTTTAAAGCGCTTGAGAAGCTTCTACTACGGCCTCACATATTTTGTTAATGTCTGAACACAATTTAGGTTTGACTTTCACGGTGTCAGTGAGGGAAATTTAGGTTTGTAATGTAATGACTGTGTCTCTGCCAATGCCAGTTTCCCACATGGCCGCCTGTCTGTGTCTGTGGCTTTGTCAACAGATTTTCAATGACGACATCAAAGTGTTGCTTCTGAACAAAGACAGCGAACAGTCATTCTTCACAGGACAACATTGTGTTGGCCCTACATCTGTGCTTTTACAAACAACATAAACCTTTTCAATGGAGCCAAAGGCAGTCCCAAACACAACCTGAACATCAGGCAACCCAAAGGAAGAAGTTTAATTTCATAAATGTAATTATTAATATTAAGACTATATCATCAATCCCAACAAATGTATGAATTATCTTCTAGTAATAATGATAATAACAATAATAATAATAATACAAACGATAATAATAGTAATTTTAAAAAATAATATATGTTACTGTTTTTGTTTGTTAGACTACTACTACGCTTGGTAGTAGTAGTAGTAGTAGTACTACTACTGCTACTGCTGCTGCTATTCAACACTGCTGCTACTGCTACTACTACTACCACTACCACTACCACTACCACTGCACTACACTGCTACTACTATCACCACTATTACTACTAATACTACTACTACTACTACTATCACCACCACCACCACTACTGCTAGTACACTACTTCTCACTACTACTACTACTACTACTACTACTACTACTGCTACTGCTACTACTAATACTACTACTACTACTTCTGCTACTACTTCGACGACGAAATATTATATATATGATAATGATAGGCCTATATAATATCCTGCGAAATCGCTGGAGCTCTACTAATGCATACTGGAAGTGAGATGGGATGTGGTAAATAATGTAATCACAGTTCACACGGATGTAAATGTATTAAACTACGGGTGTAGTGATCTTTTCCTTGCTCCTCCAATGACATCACTAAAACACGCGTACACTGTACTAATAGAACAAATAAAACTAACCCATATCTAGACCAAGAGTTTTTTTTGTTGGTTAATGTTAATCCACGCCCGCCTTTTACCCGTTATCTTGTAGTTTGGGTGGGGCATTTTGAATTGTGCATTTGTGTATGGTGCTACTTTTCTCAGTCAAATGATTCAAATTCAAGCACAGTTAGGTACCTGGAAAATGGGGACAATCATTACACGTCAGGAAGTTTCTACTGAGCGCAACAAAAAAGTTCTGATGTGACTACTTTTGACAGTTGATAGTTGACAAGGAATTTTGGTGACGAATAAATTTATCTTAACGTTAAGTTATCGTTAATCACATGGTTATTATTGAGAATGTAAATACTAATAGTTGTACATCGATTCTAAAACAAAACAATGTGAAACGTCTATTCCGTGAAAGAAACGCTTATTATCCCATCTATTCAACAACTGCAGCAACGCTTCATGCAACAGGCATAATCAGGCTTTTCTCAGCTCTTTGTTGGTCCTATCGCCGTTGGAGCTGACACCCCGCTTAACGTCAAATAAATGAACAGATTTTCTCTCCTACACGTCAAAGCAAGCAGGATTAAACTTCCTTTAAAAGGCTATTGGCTAGATCCAGAAGCATTTTAACTGATTAGCTATCGAACGTGGAATTGGCGCCACCGAAGCCGTTACTAGTCCTGGCATCATCATGTGGTCATTAAGTGACTCACAGCCCGCAGTCGTGAATGAAATCAAGGCACACCTAGTTGGGAATTCAGTGTGTTGAACCACACGATAATTTTAGAAGGTTTATTAATATATTGTTTTACCTCTTTGTGCAGAAGTTTATGAAGCTCATTAGGTATTATAAGATATCAGAGGAGATTTACAGTACAAGAATGTTAAAAAAATTGAAGTTTTTGTTCTCTGTTTTGAAAGCCACATTATCACTTTGCATGCGTGCGCACCCATGTACACATACGCGCAAAATTATTGAAAACAAAAGTAAAGCAAAACAAAACTTATTTCAAATCTATGTTTTCAAACTGCTAGATTCTGTCTTTTGAGAGGTATAACCAAGCACAGATAAGTAGACAAAGCTCCCCCCCCCGAACAAACAAACAACTAAAACAAAGCAAACAAACAAAACAAAGAATTAAAAAAATAATCCAGGCAGGGGGCAGGTGCTTTCACTTGTACGGGGATTAAACGATCCCGCCCTCAATGAGTCTCCTGCTGTCTTGCAGGCTGGACTTGGCTGACCAAAGGCTACGGGAATTAATCCTGACAGAAAATCACAACCTGTTGCCTTGCAGGCCGGTCTTGGTTGACCAAATGCTAAGAGAGTTAACCCTGACAGAAAATCAAAAGCAAGGCCCGGAAGTGGGCTTCAAGATGGCAGCCCCACCACTTACCCAGGGTACAGTGGGATAATCATCTACTCACCCTAAACCAACCGATTCTGAGAACCAAATGTGTTACACCCGAACTGGACTTATGAAGACAGCCTTGGAAACAAACACGGACTTTAATTTTGCAACATGGAATGTCAAAGCAATGAAGGGAAAAGAGTTGGAACTAGCTGAAGAATCAGAAAGATTCAAAGTAGATATTTTGGCTATCACTGAAACAAAGAAAAATCGACAAGGAATAGACAACGTAGGACTAAATCATGTTTAATCTTCTCAGGAGTAGATGTAAAGGATAGAGCTAGAGCAGGAGTAGGCCTACTAATACACAAAAGACATGAAAAGCAATTAGACAGGTGGACATTTATTAGCTAAAGGTTATTCAAGTAAACATTAAACCAAACGGAAGAGAAATTAAATTATTAATATAAATAGCTTATGAACCAAACGAAAATACCACCAAAGAAGAAAATATATCTTTGAAAACGATTTACAAATAATTGCAGACAATCTCAAGCCCAGACAGGAACTTATGGTTTTAGGAGATTTAAGCGCTAGAGTAGGCAACAATGTAAAAACATCAGGAGGAGCCATAGGTAAAGAACGAGAGATGACAACTTCTCCAAATGGAGAGAGACTTACAATGTAACACAGCGGGGCCAAGCAAGGCCTACTGACGGCCTTGGGCCAACCTGATCGCCGATGAACGGGTTAAGCCGCATGGACCCAGAGCCGGGCCACAAGCCAGCTGGGGTATAAGTGTAAGCTTTGAGTCTCGTTTCAAGGGTTCTGAACAGAGCTCAAACGTTACCCACCCCCTGAGAGAGAGAGAGAGAGAGAGAGAGAGAGAGAGAGAGAGAGAGAGAGAGAGAGAGAGAGAGAGAGAGAGAGAGAGAGAGGGGTATATATATATATATATATATATATATATATATATATATATATATATATATATAGAGAGAGAGAGAGAGAGAGAGAGAGAGAGGGGGAGGGAGGGAGAGGAGGGAGTGAGAGAGAGAGAGAGAGAGAGGGAGGAGAGAGAGAGAGAGAGAGAGAGAGAGAGAGAGAGAGAGAGAGAGAGAGAGAGAGAGGCGGGGGAGAGGGGGGGGAGAGAGGCGGGGGGGGGGAGAAAATTGTCTAAAGAATAACGTAAAAATAGCCAACACCTTTTTTTCCACTTAAGGATATTTACAAATATGCAATAGTAAATGAAGACAGAAGGGGGAAAAGTCAACCATAGACTACATAATAGTTAGCAGTTCTTTTTTTTTTTTTTTTACAGTACAATGAATGCAAGAGTTAACAGAAGAGCTGAAATATTTAGTGAATGAGAGTACTGAATGAGGAAAGCACACAGAAAGGAAAAGAGATGAAGGTACTTAACTCAAACTAGAAGAACTGAATAAACCAACAGTAAAACAGATACACCAATCTAGGATAAAAAGATATATCAGTGAAAGGCAGATTGATCTGAATGATAGCAATAGAAGAAACATGGCAGCTGTTATGAAACACTTCTCCAGTGGTCTGTGGTTGGAACAAATTAGGAGAGGAAAAAACAGAACAACTAGGCCTACAAGGTGGAATGAGAATGTCAAAACTAAAATGAAAAAATAAAGGAAGCTTGGAAGAAACTACAAACGAAAAGGCCAGAAGGTAAGATAGATTATGTGAGTAAAAGAATTATCAAAGAGGAAGTGAGGAAAGCAAACAGGAACAATGGGAAGAGTTTGGACAGACTTCAAGAAATGTACAAAGGAAATCAAAACTGTTCTTAGGAGAAATGAAAAGCATGGAGAAAAGACCAAAGCATGCTCAATACGACAAATTAAGTATGCCAAATGAGAAATAATGAAGGAAGACAACGAAATCATGGAAACATGAAGAAAATATTTTCATCAAACGCATTATAAATCCCTCCAGAACATATGAAACAAGGAGAACAGATCAACATATAAGACTAACAAATAATCCCAATGAGATAACTGACGATGTAGATAGCTCAATGGAAGAAATCCAAACAGCTATACGAAAAATCAAACTAGGAAAGGTCCCTGGAGCAGATAAAATTTATCCGCAAATGAAAAACCAAGGCAGAGAGACAAACTACTAGATCTACATGAAATAGGCCTATGCCAACAAGCATGGAAGTAAAAAAATGGGAACCCTTTCTTTCAGCCTCGTTGTACTTTTTACTTTTCAAATCATAATCAGGATCGACAAAATGACCCAGTTTCAGATCCGCAAGGTTAAGATCTAGAACTAGATTCTTTTTCAGTACGGAATAGATATCGATTTGAAACATCATCGAACAAATATCTCAATCTTAATCTCTAGATCTTATATAATCATACTGAGTCGAAGACAAGAAAAGCAAAACAAAAGGTCTACGTTAGCAGTCACTTCTAAGTCACCATTTTTTACTACCTCATCAGAACCAGCCGCAATGACCCAATGGTTAGAGGAGCGCGGCAGAGGGCGATGCACTGTGATTCCGTCGTTCGATTCGAATCCAGAAGTCGAGTTTTTTGTGTTTTTTTTCTGTTCTTTTCAAAAATTTTATTCTTGGATTTTTTGTTTTAAAATTTAGAGGAATATTTTGAAACCATCATGATTTGTCAAAGTTCGTACGGTACACACATTTTTCTAGGGGGTAGTAGTTACACGGTGTTGTTCAACCCGGGGCGCAGACAAGAGATTGCACAACAGTTTGATTTACAATTTAATATGTTACCCGGCAACGCCGGGCGCCTATAACTAGTAATATTTATAGGAAAAAAATAATACATATAATAGTAATAATAAATATAATAATAATAATAATGATAATAATAATAATAATAATAATCATGATACTACTATTACTACTGCTACTACTACTACTACTACTACTACTACTACTACTACTACTACTACTACTACTACTACTATTACTACTACTACTACTGCTGCAATGCTACTACTGCTGCTGCTACTGCTACTGCTACTACTGTACTATTACTACTACTACTACTACTACTACTACTACTACTACTACTACTACTACTACTACTGCTACTGCTACTGCTACTACTGCTACTACTACTACTACTACTACTACTACTACTATTACAACTATTACTACTACTACTACTGCTACTGCTACTACTACTACTACTACTACTACTACTACTACTACTACTACTACTACTAATACTACTACTACTACTACTACTATTAATAATAATAATGATAACAACAATAATAATAATAATAATAATAATAATAATGATAATAATAATAATGATAATAATAATAATAATAATAATAATAATATAATAATAATAATAATAATAATAATAATAATAATAATAATAATAATAATAATAATAATAATAATAATAATAATAATAATAATAATGGTTATCATTAACAATGATAATAATGATAATAAATAATCGTAATACAATTCATATGTATATTAATACAAACATACCAAAAAAGCATTTATATTTTTCACCATGTTAGGTTCAAGTTTTATCTGAATTACAACCTCTAGAAGGTGATGATTTGATTCGCATTGTTCCGCTGAGAACTTACTCTTTTCATTTAAGCCAAGGAGGTTACTGGACTCTTATACACTTATCACCAAAAATGCTTCCTTTACGTCAACAACCTCAAACCCGGGCCACCGTAAGTTTTCGGTGGCCCCGCTTCAACCGTGTTCGATTTCGAATATTACTCACTCATTGAGGCGCCGGTAGCTCAGCCGGTAAAGCGTCTGAATACCACCGGAAGAGGTCCGACTTCGATTACCAGTGCAGGCACTTTTTTGACCCAGCATCGAAGTGAGTAGCTAGATTTGGTCAGACACGCAAAAATAAAGGCGTGTATAGATTTAACAAGACGAAAAGATTTTGAAAAACAATCGGTTAACAGAAATGACTGATGCAGTGGTCACGCTATAAATCATAATAATACATTACAGAGCGCCTGACATTCGCCAAAGGTGCTCTATGGCGCTATACAATCAAAAGCACAAAAAGATTAAAAAATCCAAAACAAGTTACAATCCAATCAAACGAACCATGGAGCATCACAATAGCAATAAACAAACATGGTGAAACAAACAAACATGGTGAAATAAACAAACATGGTGAAATAATGAAGCATGGTGAAATAAACAAGCATGGTGAAATAAACAAACATGGTGAAATAATGAAGTATGGTGAAATAAACAAGCATGGTGAAATAAACAAACATAGTGAAATAAACAAACACGGTGAAATAAACAAACACGGTGAAATAAACAAACATAGTGAACCCTCTCCATCGTCATTAAAAGCAGATCTGAACAGCTCTATCTTTAAATGTTTCCTAAAAATGTCGATGGATGGGAAAGACTTTGCATAAAAAGACAAATTGTTCCATAAAACTGGAGCTGCAACACTAAAATGTATCACTAAAAGAAGATTTTTACTTTGGTATATTCATTAAAAGAGCATCATTTGATCTTAAATTTCTGATTTGTTTGTATGGGGCAACCAGTTACTGCAAATACCGGGGGTGCAGTACTATGGCGGCAGTTATAAGATGACAGAGTATCTTAAAATCAACCCTATCTTTAACGGATAGCCAGTGAAGTTTTTTTTTAAAGATATGCGTACCGGTAACATTATCATGCGATTTGGATAGGGTGGTTAACATTGCA
>JAXRKP010001217.1:0-7500 GCA_037039925.1 Doris montereyensis
TATATCCATCTATCTAGCTATTTATCTATCTATCTACCTATATGTCGATCGACCATACCATTCTACCGATCTGTCTTTCCGTCTAAGTATGTATGTATGTATGTATGTATGTATGTATGTATGTATGTATGTATGTATGTATGTATGTATGTATGTATGTATGTATGTATGTATGTAAGTTGTATCTATTTGTCTGTCGGTCTATCAATCCATCTATCATTCTCTCTGTCTATCTAGCAATATATCTATGTATCTATTTATCTATCTATCTACTTATCTAGCTATCGGTCTATCTATATATGTATGTCTATCTATGTATCCATCGATATATGTGCCTCTCTGTCTATCTATCTATTTATCTCACTATCTATCTTTCTGTCCATCTATTTATCTATATCTATTTCTCTATCTATCTATCTATCAATCTATACATCTATCTATATATCTATCTTTATGTTTGTGTATGTATCTATCTATCTATCGGTCTGTCTATGTATCTATTTATCTATCTATCTATACATCTATGTATTTATCTATATGTTTATGTATCTATCTAACTATCTGTATATACATTTTTCTGTCTGTCTATCTATCTATCTATCTATCTATCTATCTATCTATCTATATATATATATATATATATATATATATATATATATATATATATATATATATATATATATATATATATATATATATATATATATATATATATATATATATATATCCCAAAAGAAGTTTTTCAATAATAATTGTCGCGATCATGTGTGAGGATACGTAATGTGTAGTATGATGTCTGCCTGTACGTATCACACATGGTCGCGACAATTATTATTGAAAAAATTTCTTTTGGGAGATAATAAGCAAGCCACATCCCGCGTCTCTCCTTTAACTTGAGACCCCCCCCCCCCCCCCCCCCCCCAACGCGAATGTCGACCAGTCCTTAGTGGACCTCCGCGCCGAAGGGGAGGCCGGGCTAGACCTCTATAATCGTTCATCGAGAGACAGTCCGGGCAGTGACTCCCCTTACCATCTAGATCTAGAAACTAGAATGAATTTTGATATTCATATCTGCACCATCGATAGTGTCAAGGAGGCGTACATGTGCACACAGACACGACCTATTGTACGAGTATATTTTTGGAGAGTAACAAGCAAGCCACGTCCCGCGCCTCCTCACCATTTAAGAACCTCCTGCCACCCCACACACCCCTACACCCCACGCTAATGTCCGCCAGCTCTTAATGGACGCCGCGACGGAGGTGAGGCAGGGCTGGACCTCTAAAATCCTTCATTGTGAGACAGTCCTGGTGATAGCTTCCTTACAATATGAAATTACATTATCAATAATATGTGTACATGTATCATCATAACATATATACCATTAACTGAGACAGAGGCAGACATAAAGACAGACATGTAGATGGGAGAGAGAGAGACGAGAGAGAGAGAGAGAGAGAGAGTGATAGAGAGAGAGAGAGAGAGAGAGAGAGACATAACAGAGAGACAATAAAGAGAGGGAAGGAGGGGAAGAAGGAATGGAAAAAAAGCCAAGTGTGTAAGTGGTTATATTAAAGTTAGTACACATCGAGTTAGATGCACAGATTAGTAGCTAACCTGCCACGAGATCTTTTAGGCCGAAACATAAAGGGTCGTTTGTTTCTAGTCTATCTAAAGGCTGAAATTAGTAGGTGAAAAACCCCAAAACAACCAAGTATATTATTGATGTCGGTACTACAGAGAATATAAGAAAACATTCCAACAAAACAATTTCATATGACCATTAAATGCTGCATGTACTAGGGGAGGAATTAAGAAACCGTATTACCATCATCAATATTTTGTCTCAGCTGGTATTCGAAGTCAAATATAGCTTCAACGTTTTTAACAGTTCCATATTTGAATTTGCTAATGCATAATTTAGCTATCAAAAGCATATGATTGATCTTATCGACTGTACTTTTGTTTGCATTAAGTTCGTCATACAAAATGCCAAATAAAATATGTATATCATTGAGTCTAAGGTTTAAGTCAAAGTCATTTAAGATTTTTAGTTCAATGCGTTTCCAAAATGATCTGACGGTCTTACATTGAACAAAGAAGTGTTCAAGGAAATCTATTTCAAAGCAGAATTCACATTTATCAGTCTCTTTAACTTTCATCCTTTGTAACATGATATTTGTAGGATAAATGTTATGCAATATCTTATAATGTAGCAATCTAAGTCTAGATTCCTTAGTGGCTGTATAAGCCAACAAGTAATATTTGTTAATATCGATATTGAATTTACGAGCCCAGAACTTTTCGGCCCACAGACAAACGTTTTTTTGTATTCGTTAGAACTAGGCGAATATTTTTCATGTGAGAGCTTAGTATGTTTTCAACTATATCATCTTTTAACTCATGTGGGTTGACCTGCACAAAATAGCTTGGAGATATATTGCTAAGCATTAATTTCCATTCTACTGGAATACTGTTGAATATTGCGTTGTAATGGAACATATGTTCTGGATATCGACCTAGCCTTTCTTCCATTTCTTTCATTGTTGCTATGCCAGTTGCAGAGCAGATATCTTTAATGAATAATAAATTATTTTGCATGTGTTTTTTTTATGTGTAAGGGTTTGTCTTTGTAGGTGATGAATTTATTATTGAAGATGGGCTGGACAAGGATTTCTTCTGTTGTCAATGTATCTGCTGGTATATTTAGCAAGGGCCTAAATTCCATCCATACACTAACGATCTTTTTTCCAGAAATCAGAATGCATTGACGTCACATTTACAGGAATGTTATCCATTCTGGTGCTTTTAAGAAAATATTTAACGCCACCCAGATCCTTGAGAGCACTGTTGCCTATTGCTACTATATCAGAGGAATTATCTGATGCTTTATGAAGCCATTTTATAAGACAGGAAAATTGCTGTGTCTTAACACTTATCATACCAAGACCCCTTGTGATATTTCCTTACATAAAGTGGATCTTTTAATTTTTTCATATACGCGTTTGTTAGAGTTTTGTTTTTGCCATATGAATTTAAAAATCAAAGAGTCTATTTCTTTGAGAATATCATCCGGGAGAACAAGGGCCTGTAATTGGAAATGTATTTGCGACAAAAGTAATGATTTTGCAATTAAAATTTTCCCATATATTGATAAATTTCTACGACGCCACCTTTCAATTATTGATTTTATGTAATTTATTTTCGGTATCCAATTGAGATCGATTCTCGAAATTTCTTGAGACTGATTGAAATAAAAACCTAGTATTTTAATACAATCTTCCCCTTTACCCAACTGATGTTGCAGATATTGTCTACGTAATTTTGTCCAATAAAAATCCCTTTACACTTGTGTTTGTTTAGTTTTTAAGCCAGTTAAGTTTCCAAAGTTTTCAATTAATTGAATGCTTTTTACGAGACTTTTAGTGTCGCTTAGTAATAAAGATGCATCGTCTGCATACATGATAATTTTATTGTTCAGTGTATCAATAGGACTAAGACATTTTATGTCGGCATCACTGCGAATCTTAATGGCCATCACCTCCATGACTAATATGAAAAGAAGAGGGCTGACACAGCATCCCTGCCTTATACCTCTATGAGTTTGAAAGAAGGATGAGACAAAGTTGCTATTTTTTACACAGCTCTCGCCATCACTCATTAGTGTGGCGATGAGGTGTGTGAAATACTCACCGAATTTGAATAATTTGAGAGTGTTTAGAATTGCTGATTTATCTACAGTGTCAAAGGCCTTACGTATATCAAGGGATGCTAAAACCCCTTCCTTCTTAAAGTGTCGACAAAGACTTAAGGTGTCATCGATCAATCTGATAGCGTCTGAGATGGATCTACCTTTCATAAATCCATTTTGATTTTTATGAATAATGTAATTAAGAACCAACTGCAGGCGCAATGCTAATACCTTGGAAAATATTTTATAATCTGTATTGGTTAATGTGATTGGTCTCCAATTTGTAAGTTCTGATCTATCCATATTACCACCTTTATGAATAAGAGTTATTATTCCACGTCGTTGAGATAGGGTAAGCTTTCCTGTTTTAATAGATTCAATAAAACTATCGTATAAAGGATGTTTAAGGTGCAGCCAAAACATTTTATAAAAATTTGGTGTAAGCCCATCTGTTCCAGGAGCGCTATTTTTTACGTTAAGTTTGAAAAGGGCTGTCCCTATTTCTTCTAAATCTAGGTTTTCATCGAGAAGAATGCCGTCATTATCTATTACTTTGTTAAACTGGCAGTCGTGCATAAAACTATTAACATTAGTAAAATCAGTCGTCAATCCCTCATCTTTAGTGTATAACTTTTGAAAGTACTCACGAGTGTTGCTCAAGATCTGTAAGGGTTCGGTACTGGTAATGTTATCAATTTTGAGCTCAGTTATTGTAGAATGGACAGCTTTTGATCTTTCAAGATTAAGAAAATATTTTGTATTTTTCTCCCCTCCGCTATCCATTTATTTCTTGAGCGTATTTGCGCACCACGAGCTTTGTGCATAGAGATAATTTCCAGTTTCTTTCTTAAAGTTAAAATTTCATGAGTTGTTGTACTATCATTTGGATTAACTGAAGCGATTTCATCTAGTTTCCCTAGCTTAATTCTTATATTGTCTTCTTCATGCTTTTCTTTTTTAGCCTTTTGGATGGAATAACCAATGGAGAAAGACTTGATATGAGCTTTAAGTAATTCCCATTTCTCATTTGGATTGATATCGTGTGATTTCATTAAAAAAATCGTCAATTAAGCCGTTCATTTTGTTAACAAATATTCGATCTTCCAAGAGTCTTTCATTAATCTTCCACAAAGAGTTACCTCCTCCTGTTGCACCCTGAGGTTTAACAATAAGTGACACCCCTTGTGATCTGTAAATGGGATTTCTACATGTTTGCAATTAACTATATTTGACAAAAAACTATTACAAACGAACGCGTAATCTAGTCTTCTCGCAGTGAACGGTGTGGAGCGATGCCAAGTGTATTGTTTTTTTTTATCTTTGTTTAGAAATCTCCACACATCGGTTAAATTATTTTCTGAAACAAATTTACTGAAATTATGAATTTCTCTTGGATTATGATCATTTCCTGAAATTATGTCTAATTGGTTATTCATGACAATATTGAAATCTCCACATAAAATCGTATTGACAAAGTCATACTGTGATAAGAGATCAAAAACAGCTCGACGCTCGTCTGTATCAGACGCACCATAGACGTTGATGATTTTATAATTTATATTATTAACACATAAAGATATACCAATTACTCGATCGGATTTTAAGGGAAGAGTGACAAGCTTTTCAAATTTTAGAGATCTATTGATAAGAATCAATTGTCCTTTACTTCTATTCGTACCGTATGAAAGAGCGATGTGGCCACCCCACTCAATTTCCCATGCGTCTTTATTATTCTTCGTTACATGAGCTTCTTGTAAACAAACAATGTCATATTTACTACAAATGTTAAAAATACTTTTCCGCTTTTTGTTGTTATTTAGGCCTCTACAGTTTAGAGACAAAACTTTTAACCCAGCCATGAACGTTAATCAGTAGGTCTGTCCGAAATTCGGTCCGAGTCGTAAGGAAAAAAAGTCACAATTCATTCATTCAATACTAGCGGTGATTGGTTACCTCAGTATTGGCGCTATTTTGCGTCGATTCGACTGATTGAGTTTGGGAAGGAGGGGGGTTAGAAGCGTACCTTGTTATTGTTGATACACTCCGCGCTCTTTTTTTCTTGTCTGTTAGGTGAGACTGTCCTCTTCCGCCCTCTTTTGCCAGAAGGACTCCGTGTTGCTCGTGACATGTGGAGAACATGTTCACTTATAAGTGGCTGGCGTGTTCTCCCCTTTGACTCATGTCATACCAGTCAACATCGTTTTCTTCCTCATTCCCTCTTTCCTCCGTGTTTTCCGTCTGTTTATTCATGATATTGTCATCACTCGCATTGTTGGTTGTGAGGACTGCTTGGGTGTAGGATATTAAACTTTCACCTCCTCCCTTCGCTCCTTCATTTGTTTCATCCTTCTTTTTATCCTCTTTACCTTCGTCGCTTCTCTTTTGATTAGGTTTGTTCTTTTTTAATCTTAATTGTTCCCTATAATAGAGAGACGCCGACCAATTACCAAGTTTAAAAGTTAAAGGTAAATTAGTCGTTGGTACCTCAATATACACAAATCGTCGACCTGTCTTATATGGGGTCCAACCTCCGACCTCACTTCTATAACATTCATATTTTAGTGGGGAAAGGAGTCTGATTCCCATTGTTTCCAAATTTTCTACAATTATATCATTGTCAACACTAAGGATGGAGTCCTCCAACGATTAATTTTGTGGAAGGGACAGAAGAATCATTCAGTTTGAAGGGGTTGTCAGATAATAGTGAAAAATGCAAACCTTTCAGGGTGAACCCCGCCGTTAACAATTTTCCTCTGGCTTCCCTTGATTTCGCATAGATTCTCCAAATTCCCCCCCCTCCCCCCCCAAACGTTGAGCGCCATCTACCCAACCCTGCCCCACCACCTTGGCAAGAGCCCGACAAATTGTAAGGCCATCAATTTCCTTCCCATCATAAGACATGAGGGAGGACAAGGCGGTCACTAGGATGTAGAGAGGAGCAACTCTCTCAACACCGGGCCTAGGCATATCCGCCATTTTCTCTAGATCAAAGAAAAGCGTAGTAATCAAATGACAAATGAAATTGAAATAATAGTCAACTACTTACCACAAATCTTGATACAAAATCCAAATCAGCAGAGCTGTAGAAACGCTTAACATCTAGTGAAATTCACAGTTTAATGATGCGTGACAAGACATTATCAATCAACCGCTCCATCGAGCTTTCTGGTGTCCATTAGTGATTTAGATGATCCGCTATGCCTACTAGTGTTTTATGAATGTTAAAAACATGTCTGTGTGTGTGTGTGGGGGTGGTCAATGTGTGTGTATATATAATATAGTTGAGTATTTTGGGTATGCATGTGTAATGCGAAACGTGATCTGTGTGTGTGGAGGGGGGTTATATGTCAAAATTCTATTTACTAAGCATCTTGTATGTATGTGTCTGTCTGTCTGTTGTGTATGCATGAGTGTGTTAAGAGTGTGTTATACGTGCGTGTGCGTATGTATACTGTGTGAAAGTGGGCTTGCGTATGTATATGTTCGTGTGTGTGTGTGTGATTGTGAATGTGTGTGTGTTAGCACTGTTGTAAAATATACTGGGATTCTACTTAGCAAAACTGTTGATAATACAAATAACTGCACCGTTGATTTGAGTGTTTCCATTGACTTCAATTGGAGGGAAATGGGTTTGACTCTGGTCTCATTCTGCTCGACTCTGGTTGACTCCTATAATCCAGAAATGACGGCGTCATCTGTGTACAAATATGGGATGATACAGCTGTGAAATGGGTTTTTTAATTTTTTTTAATTTAAAATCGTTCAGGTGTGGTTACAGTTACATCCATCACCCAGAACGACCAATGATA
>JAXRKP010001217.1:15000-17500 GCA_037039925.1 Doris montereyensis
TAGGAATTATTGAGGGCCTTTGATGGACGGGTGGTCTGGGATTCCCCGTAAGCCATTGGTCTTTATGAAGAAAAAAAGACAGACAATAGAACGGAACGAAGTGATCTGGAGTTTTTCAAAAAATACTGAGATCTTCTAGGAAAGCAAAAAGACGAAGAAAAGTGAAAAATCCAACAAAACAAACAATTAAGATTGAAAGCTATAGTCCACCATTATGTTACCTTTTTAAAACATGAAAGATAAGGAAAAGAAGGAAAGGAAAGAAATAGAACCTACCAGCAGCCCCCGCCAGCCGCTTGCAAGAAAACCCAAACGAAATGTTACAAAGTAACACAACAACTATAGCAATAAAAAAATATGAAATTGCTTGATGAAGATGAAGAACAAAGATTAACGATATATTGTTTTAAATATTTCATTGAAAATTTCATTTAAAAGAAAAAAGAATATGAAAAAGAGGAATGGAATTTGATGCAAACCGCCCACGAAGAACATGATTATGTTGCCTTTAAAAGAAAATATGAAATTACTTGATTGAGAACATGATTCTCTTGCCTTTAAAACAAAAATATGAAATTACTTGATTGAAATAGAAAACAAGCTTCCGTTGTCTTTAAAAGAAAATGTAAAATTGCTTGATTGGAGATGGGGAACATGAATATGTTGCCTTTAAAAGAAAATATGAAATTATTTGATTGAGAACATGATTAGTTGCCTTTTAAAAGAAAATATGAAATTATTTGATTGAGAACATGATTCTTTTGCCTCGAAAAGAAAATATCAAATTGTGTGATTGAGAACATGATTCTGTTCTTCAAAGTAAAAATATGAAATTGCTTATTGATTTAAAGAACATGAATATGCTGTCTTTAAAAGATAATATGAAATTGCTTGATTGAGATGGAGTATGTGAATCTGTTGCCTTTAAAAGAAATTATGAATTTGCTTGATTAAGATGCAGAACATGATTCTGTTGCAAATAAAAATAGGATTTTTCTGTTTAAAAATGACAGGAATGCCAAACTCAGGCCGTAGATCATTCGAAAATTAGAGAAATTATATTCACTTCACATTTCGCAAATGCCATGAAGGAAACATTTTCACTTCGAGGATAATAAAAAAGAGGAAGAAATGTGCATATTCCGACATGAGCTGTTTGTTAAGAACTGCTCACAATTTGAACTAGATATGATTTAAAATAACAGAAGTTAACAAATTTATCTGCAAATGCCCCTCATAACGTGAAGTTGAATAAAGTGTAAGATGAGTGCAGATGACAATCGATGTCTAAATGAACCATGACAATGTATATTTTGACAGCCTAATCTTGTTGTTCTCTTGCGTTGTTAGATGAATTTTAAACTTGGTATTATGTTTTTGTTCTTCCAAAAGTATCCATTCCAGTTCAAATTTTTTTTAAACTCCATTCAGTGTCTCGTTTTCTTTTGTATACTGCAGAAAGAGGCACCTTTATGGAAAAGACAATGTTGATCATATTTCTTGGAAAGCTGGTCTGTTTCCTCTTCCTTTTCATGGAAGAGCTCATTCTGAGAATTTGACAGGTATAAAGGATAGGTTACCGTTTCGCCCCGCTCGCAGGGAACCACTACAGAAGCAGCACACTATTGCGTGACGTCAGAGATGACATCATCCAGTCGACGGTCGATTATTGTGGGAGAAATCGAATATGCCAATATAAAGACAGTTCCCAAGAAAAAATGTGTAGTTTATGTAACCCCTGTATGTGCGATGACGTCTGCATTAAGTACGGAGACTGCTGCATTGACAAGCTCATCGATGACATCCTTTTGAAGACACGCCTAGACGACACGTTGAATTTAAAGGTGAGATCAGCGACATGGCTCTAACTGCAAGTCATGATGGCGGCGGGGTGGTGGTTGGGGGGAGACAGAAGTAGATTACCACTATAATAGTAGATTATCGTTTTCTTTTAAAAACGCATAATTTAAGATATTAATTATATGATTTTTATGCGTTTGCTGACTTCAATTTTAGAAGTTGGCATGGCTCTGAATCACACAATACATAACAACACAATTTTATTGCAGAGGTGAATAGAAAATTAAAGTCTTCGTGTAAACAACGAGGCACATCATCATGACTGATAAAAAAAAAAAAAGTTCAAAGTTCCTTCAAGGCCATTGAGATCCATAGAGCCGGAGCTTATCCCAGTTTCTTTTGCGTGAAGCGGAACCTGTGATATTAATCACCTCCTGGACAGGACGCTTGTTTGACGCAGTTTTCACTCCCAAGCTAGTGCTTGTACCCATTTTGCACCTGGGTCGAGTGGCGAAAAGGCGTGGCAAAGTGTCTTTCCCCAAGGAACACAACGTCAGGCCTGGCTTTGCCAGGATTCGAACCCGAGAACCTCATCATTCCCTGTCCGACAGCCTGACCATTCAGCCACCGACGCAAAAAGTCATTATTGGTAAAGATGAATAGAATAATATTAATAATCAATAATAATAAATTGTTCTTG
>JAXRKP010001217.1:22500-45000 GCA_037039925.1 Doris montereyensis
GCGCGAGGAATGTGAAAAGAGCGTTAGCATCCTGTATGATAGACGTAATGATGACGCAGCTTCCACGATTAAGGCTACTCGACTGTCTTCCCAGCAGCCATCCATGTGGGCCACTTGGCCGGTGTATTCAGCAGACAACGGAATCTCCTACAAGAACAGAGCGTGCGCTAAGTGTCACGGAGACTCTAGCAATTTGGTTTCGTGGGACCTGCAAGTCGACTGCGTCGAAAATTTCACCACCGCCATGAGCTTCACCGGGAGTGACCTCTTTGACTTCATACTGACGCAGCCGCTTTGCCACTTGAACTTCAAACCTCCTTCTGGGGGTGAGGCCGAGGTTGTGTTACTTTCGTGACATCAACGTCAGCGTTTGTAACGTCACAGACCAACGAATGACGTATGACCATGCTTTGTGGCGGGCTTGTGAGGTCTTCTTAGGACCGTACTTGAAAACAGAGGAAAAGCACCATGGGAACTATATACTGCACGATGTGCCAGTCAGACAAGGAGGAAGTTAAAATGTGTAACTCTTCAGGCAGGGATATTTTAGACCAGCCCACGTTTTTCCTTGTCATCAGCCCTCACGCTATTCGGAACATGAATAACAGGAGACGAAATCGCCCGTGCGTATGTGACGAGCTCCAAGTCTGGGATCCGTTCGCAGTGAGTTTATTATGATTTTGATTTTGATTTTGATTTTGATTTGATTTGATTTTGATTTCGATTTTGATTTTTTGATTTTGATTTTGTGATTTTGATTTTGATTTTGATTTTGATTTTTAATTTTGATTTTGATTTTGATTTTGATTTTGATTTTGATTTTGATTTTGATTTCGATTTTGATTTTGATTTTGATTTTGATTTTGATTTTGATTTCGACTTTGATTTTGATTTTGATTTTGATTTTGATTTTGATTTTTTGATTTTGATTTTGATTTTCATTTTGATACCTCGGGTTTTTGGACGATTTTTTAAAAAGATAGTTTTACCCAGACTGCCCTGTAAACAACCACGGGATCTTTAACGTGCGTAGAGTTGTGATTTGCACACGGGACCTCCTTTTTATTGTCCGTCTCCGATGGAACTGGGTGACGATTCAACTACTTGGACCAGGGTGTGGCAGGTATATTAATTTTATTTACTTGAGAAAAAAATCTCGAAAAAACGTGTCCACCGTCAGGGCTTGAACCCACAACCTTTCCGTTTAAGAAGTTGAAACCAGCATGTCTCTTGGCTACTAAATCCCTTTTCACAGTAAGTTGACGTCCTACTTATCAGACAGACTCATCTGACTTCAATTGACTCCGTTACGTCTAAAGCATAGTGCTGCAACTTCTTCTTCTTTGTCTCTCAGCTCCTCGTAGAGCACATAATGTCATCAACACAGAGCCATCAGTCATCCCTATCTATTCTGCGTCAACGTCTGCAAATCTTCCCAGGTTTTGCTCCATGTCATGCTTGGTGGCCCTCTAAATCGTTTTTCTATGTGGATACAATGTCAAGCTCTGTCTGGCTATGTTGATCTTATGGTCTTCTCGTTATATGGCCAATCCATCTCGACTTCCTATTCTTTAAATCTCTCTCAATGACGGTTTTCATTGCTGATGGTGTGAGGCCAACGTACGCCCACAATGCTCGTCAAACAGTCGTTTGAAAAGGACGGGAGCAGCTGTACTGTTGCTAGGGCTAAGGCGAAACTCCTCTCTCTCTCTCTCTCTCTCTTTTCTCTTTCTTTCTCTTCTCTCTCTCTCTCTCTCTCTCTCTCTCTCTCTCTCTCTCTCTCTCTCTCTCTCTCTCTCTCTCTCTCTCTCTCTCTCTCTCTCTCTCTCTCTCTCTCTCCCTCTCTCTCCTCTCTCTCTCTCTCCCTCTCTCTCTCTCTCTCTCTCTCTCTCTCTCTCTCTCTCTCTCTCTCTCTCTCTCTCTCTCTCTCTCTCTCTCTCTCTCTCTCTCCTCTCTCTCTCTCTCCCTCTCTCTCTCTCTCTCTCTCTCTCTCTCTCTCTCTCTCTCTCTCTCTCTCTCTCTCTCTCTCTTCTTCGCCCTTTGAAAGGGGGATGCCCTTTGAAAGGGGGATGGGTTATGTTCAAGCTCTGTTCAGAACCCTTGAAACAGAGACTCAAATCTTACGGCACCAGCTGGCTTGGGGCCATTTGGGTTCTCCGCGGCTTAACTCGTCCATCGGCGATCGGTTTGACTTCACCGTATCTCCTCAATCTTATCGAGTTTGTTCGTACAAAATCTACCCCGCTGGTCTAGGTAGGTGGATCGACACTTAGTCCCATCAGAGATGGACCATAAAAAAAGAGGCCGCGTGAGCAGGTCACAATACTCTGTGCAAGAGAAAGATAATTCGCTGTTTACAGAGCAATTTGGGCAGAATGAAAAATTGTACCGAAAAACTCCGAGACTGCCTTAGTTCTGGATGTGGGTAAATCAAATTCAAATATTACGACTACAATGATTCAAATATTACGACTACAATGGTTGGAGTCTTACGACTACAATGGTTGGAGTCTTACGACTACAATGGTTGGTGTCTTACGACTACAATGGTTGGAGTCTTACGACTACAATGGTTGGAGTCTTACGACTACAATGGTTGGAGTCTTACGACTACAATGGTTTGAGTCTTACGACTACAATGGTTGGAGTCTTACAATGGTTGACTACAATGGTTGGAGTCTTACGACTACAATGGTTGAAATCTCACGACTGACACAGTTTCGGTTTGGGGATTTTTTTCCACAACGTTGTACTCTTAGGAAAAATACTTCTTATAATTTCCGACTACAATGGTTCAGATGACTGAATGTTGTATCCCAGCTGTAGGTAGAGAAAGATCTTGACTCAGAGTGTTACGACACAATGGAAAAGCCTACAATGCTTGTGACTACAATGGTTATAATCTTACGACTACAATGGTTCCTTCCCAATGGGAAGTGAGAAGGAATGGTTGGGATAAAATGGCCCGATGGGGGATACAATGATGTACAGTCGGTTGAGCTTGACTACAATGGTTGGGGACACGGATTATGGTTGGGGACACAATGATTATGTGGGGACAATGGATAATCTTGGGACACGGATTATGTGGGGACACTGACAATGTTGGGGACACGGATTATGTTGGGACACGGACTACAATGGTTGGAGTATTACGACTACAATGGTTGGGGACACGGACTACAATGGTTGAGGATTATGGACTATGTGGGGACATGGACTACAATGGTTGGGGATTACGGATTATGGTTGGGGACACGACTATGTGGAGGACACAGATTGGATGTTGGGACTACAATTATTGGGGATTACGGATTATGTGATAATCTTACGACTACAATGGTTGGAGTAACACGACTACAATGGTTATAATCTTACGACTACAATGGTTGGGGACACAATGGTTATAATCTGGGGACACAATGGTTAGTATGGGGACTACAATGGATTCTTACGACTACAATGGTTGGAGACACGGATTACAATGGGGACATCTTACGACTACAATGGTTGGGTATTACGACTACAATGGGGAGTATTGGACTACAATGGTTGGAGTATTACGGACTACAATGGGAGTCACGGACTACAATTGTTGGGTCGACATGGACAATGGTTGGGGACATTGTTGGAGTCTTATGACTACAATGGGGACACGGACTTTCGGTTTGGGGTTTTTTTTCACAACGTTATGGGGAAACAGACTTCCCTCTAATTTCGCGCTTGGGGACATGGAGCTATAGGTGGGGACACGGATCTTGTCAGAGTGTTGGCACGAAAAGCCTAACAAGCTTGTGGGGACCCGGGAAGTTATGTGGGGAAATGGACGATGGGGGGACATGGACTAGTGGGAACCAGACTGTGTGGGGACACGGATTATGTGGGGACATGGATTATGTGGGGACACGGATTATGTGGGGACATGGACTATGTGGGGACACGGATTATGTGGGGACATGGACTATGTGGGGACACAGATTATGTGGGGACACGTATTATATGAGGACATGGACTATGTGGGGCCACGGATTATGTTGGGACATGGACTATGTGGGGACACGGATTATGTTGGGAAATGGACTATGTGGGGCCACAGATTATGTTGGGACATGGATTATGTGGGGCCACGGATTATATTCCACGGATTATGTGGGGACACGGATTATATTGGGATACGGATTATGTGGAGACACGAATTATGTGGGGACACAAACTACATGGGGACACGGATTATATGGGGACATAGACTATGTGGGGACAAGGACTATTAATCCAACTTCTTGTCTGTTTCTTTTCTCTTGAGGTGCTTGTCAGTGGACTGTCTTCTGAATTCGTTATGGGACTTTTAAAGGTGTGTTCGATCCAGCCTCTCTTCCACTAGGCCAGTGTTACTCAAACTCTTCTTCTTCATCTTCTTCTTCTTCTTCTTCTTCTTCTTCTTCTTCTTCTTCTTCTTCTTCTTCTTCTTCTTCTTCTTCTTCTTCTTCTTCTTCTTCTTCTTCTTCTTCTTCTTCTTCTTCTTCTTCTTCTTCTTCTTCTTCTTCTTCTTCTTCTTCTTCTTCTTCTTCTTCTTCTTCTTCTTCTTCTTCTTCTTCTTCTTCTTCTTCTTCTTCTTCTTCTTCTTCTTCTTCTTCTTCTTCTTCTTCTTCTTCTTCTTCTTCTTCTTCTTCTTCTTCTTCTTCTTCTTCTTCTTCTTCTTCTTCTTCTTCTTCTTCTTCTTCTTCTTCTTCTTCTTCTTCTTCTTCTTCTTCTTCTTCTTCTTCTTCTTCTTCTTCTTCTTCTTCTTCTTCTTCTTTCTTCTTTGGGATCTAGAAGCCTCTTGTGGTGAAGGACAGGTCTAAATTGTACAATCTTAAAAAGGTTGACCACATCCATACACACGGTATAGCAAATATAACACAGACATATAAAATGTTAAACAACATAGTTTGAATCTGATCACAGTATGGAACGTATCATTTCAATGATTAAGAACGAATTTAGTTTGACAAACTCTGACAAAATGATAGCATCTACCACTTCAGGAGGCAAACTATTCCATAGACGAATAGTTGAAGGAAAGAAGGAGTTGATATGCGCCTGGATTCTAGATTTCGGGAGAAAGAATTGGTGTTCCTTGTGGCACGTGTGATGGAGTTCGGCAAAGAGACGTCTATCGTATTGTTAATTATCTGAAGCATTGTTGTCATCTTGTTTCTTTTTCTTCCAATATCCAGTCGTTTGAGTCTAAGTTTCTGAACGAGGGAACGAGACACTTGTATGAGGCGAGAAATCGTTAAATCTACGCCTTGCTGTTCCCCTTGGTTAACAGATTTGGCTTCTTCTTTTTTTTTTTTTTTTACTGTTACTTCATTGACATATTTCGCTCACTTGTCTCTGGCACATTGAACAAAACAAAAAAAACAAATGCCGTTCCGTGACATCAGAGAGATTGAGAAGCGCTGCTGTTGGATATCTCCTGGTTGGTGGGATATCGTATGGTCTTTTTCCAGATGTCGAAGCTGTCGGGGGGGTTTTCTACCCATCCGATCTTGAGGGTGATCTCGGAGATTTTGGGTAGAATTTTTTTTTTTTGCCCGGACCACCTTGTAAACAGTCAAGGGATCTTTAACGTGCGCAGAGTGGTGTGATATGCACACGGGGCCTCTTTTTTATCGTCCATCTCCGATGAGACGACATGTCAGTCCAGTAACCTGGACCAGAGGGGTGGGGGGGAGTAGATTTTGCTCGAAAAAAAAACGAGAGAATTTGTCCAGCGTTGGCGGGGGCATGAACAGGGGATCTTTAGATACAGAGGCCGACACCTTGTCTCTGAGCTACCGAGTCCCCTCATGATGATGTGTCGTAGACATTTACTGGTGAAGATTTGGAGTTGTGTGTTATTCGTCTAGCTCACACACAATGTATCGTAGACATTTACTGCTGAAGATTTGGAGTTGTGTGTTATTCGTCTAGCTCACACACAATGTATCGTAGACACTCGCTGGTGAAGATTTGGAATTGTGTGTTATTCGTCTAACTCACACACAATGTATCGTAGACACTTGCTGGTGAAGATTTGGAGTTGTTTGTTATTCGTCTAGCTCACACACAATGTATCGTAGACACTTGCTGGTGAAGATTTGGAGTTGTGTGTTATTCGTCTAGCTCACACACAATGTATCGTAGACACTTGCTGGTGAAGATTTGGAGTTGTGTGTTATTCGTCCAGCTCGCACACAATGTATCGTAGACACTTGCTGGTGAAGATTTGGAGTTGTGTGTTATTCGGCAGTCAGTTCTTTTAGAAAATTTACAAAGACGAGCTACAAGGTTATTGAGAGCATTGAAACATGGTGATATGTCATATGATGTATGATTGAAATTTCTTCGACTCCCCTCACTAAAATATAGAAGACAACGGGGGGGGGGGGGGGAGGGTCTTATCCAATTGTATGAAATTGTTCATGGTATAGATAATATTGATTATAAGTCATTTTCCAACTATTCTCATGTGAATCTTACTCGGGGAGATAGATTTAGGATTTATATTACAGGAAGTTCTATTTTTGGGAGACATGATTTGTTCCTTGTAAGAACAATCAAATCATGGAATCATTTACTGTTCAAAACAAAAAAAATGCAAGCAGTATTAATTCTTTTAAAAAATCCACTGATATGGAGCTGTATAATTTAAAATATTTGTACGATGCATTGTTCTTATTGCTTACTGTATGGTCAATCGTTTTTAAAACTCCATGACTATATTAAGATGTATTGGGCATTTAAAGTTCAAATGACCTTTATAGCCCTCTGACAAGATTTGAGAATAGGAGAATATATTTGAAAAAAAAATTGTAATGATCATATTGACATTCATGTACTCAAAGCTATGAAATATAATGGCAATAAATTGTTGTGTAGCTTTGTTGACAATTTTATGAATATGTATATCAAAATTTTAACTCTGCGTCGCATCTATTTCCATATTTAAAAATAACTGTAACATTAGCTAATTTCCAGTTTTGTTTGTGTACAATTCCTATTTTAAGAGAGTTATGGAAAGTAATAGAAAGAGGAAAATTTATTTCATTAGCGACCTCTTTCAATAAATGTGGATGGAGACAATCAGGTCCCATACTTTTCATAACATCCAGATTAATTAATCTATTCAATATTTCGTTCTCTGAAATGACAATGTCAGATAAAGAGATACCATTATTAAAGTCACACAAATAAGGTATGTTGGTACTATCATCATAATTTACAAACACACTAGCGAAAAGTTAATTTAGCACCTCAGCTTTTTTAACGACCACTTTTTTTGTAATATTACCGTTCGCTCCATTTAATCAGAGATTCCTGTTTTTCTCTTTAATTTGGTTTTTGCATTATTCGATGTGTGTTGGAATACTGTAATTACAGTTGGATTCCTGTATTTACACTACAATCAGTGCTTCAATAAAATATTCAAACAAGTGTCACTAACCTGTTACCCATGTGAGAACGCAGCTTGTCTTATGATGATCGATTAACATTATTTAATTCTTCAATCTTTTAAATACTGAAGAAAACGGGAAAGATGCATTTATTTTTAAATGCATTTACCATGATGATTCCCTTGAGTGTCTGAAGTCACATGTTAATGTTCATTGTCCAAATCGGCAGCTTAGATCCTGTACTGTCTTATCACGTGATCGGATTATGTCAAAATCTAAATGTTTCGATCGCGCCTTTACATTGTCTGGCCCCGCTGTTTGGAACTCTCTGCCACCTCATACACGAAATTCCAAATCCCTCGACTCTTTCAAAAAGATCATTGAAAACAGAACTTTTTTTCGCTGTGCATTTGATGCACTAAGTTGAATGCGTGATTGTTATAGCTTATACGTGTTTTCGTCTTTTTTGATGTATTATTAATTGTCTTTTATTATCTTGGTATGTACTATAGTACCATTGTCTCCTTGCTTGAATCACAATGTTCCATATCACGCTGTCATTGAAAAGCGTCTTTGAGCATTTCTCTTATAGTTATTGGCGCTATATCAATTATTTATTATTATTATTATTATTATTATTATTATTATTATTATTATTATTATTATTATTATTATTATTATTATTATTATTATTATTATTATTATTATTATTATTATTATTATTATTATTATTATTATTTTATCATATTATTATTATCATTATTATTATTATTATCATTATTATTATTATTATTATTATTATTATTATTATTATTATTATTATTATTATTAACTATTATTATTATCATTATTATTATTATTATAGCAAACCATAAATGAAAAAATAACAATCATAAATGAAGAAGTAACAAACCATAAATGAAAAAAAAACTATAAAGGAAGAAATAACAATCATAAATGAAGAAATAACAAACTATGAATGATAAAAAAAATAAGATGAAGAAATAACAAACCTTAAATGAAAACATGGCAAATCATAAATGGAGAAATAACAAACCATAAATGAAGAAATAAGAAATTACAAATGAAGAAATAACAAACCACAAAGGAAGAAATAAGAAATTACAATTGAAGGAATAACAAACCATAAATGAAGAAATAACAAACTATAAGTGAAGAAATAACAAACCATAAATAAATAAATAACAAACCATAAATGAAGAAATAACAAACCATAAATGAAGAAATAACAAACCATAACAAAGACACTAGAATCTTTGACCATATCTACAGAAATGGACACGCCGTGAATTAAAAAGTACAAAAACCAATAAATGAAGCATGGATAGACAAAATATAAATAAATAAAGCAAAAACATATAAAAGAATAAATTTTAAAAACCTAAAATGAATAAAGAAAGATAGCTTTGATAGCGAAATGAATAGTGTAAAAATAAATGAATAAAGAAGTCTTAAATGAGTGAATAGACAAACCATGCATATATACTATACAAACATGTAATAATGAAGAAAGAAAGAAAGAAAGCATACATGAAGAAAGGAACAATCCATAAATTAATAAATGAACAAACAATAAATTCATCAATAAAGAAATAATAATTAAAATTGTAAATAAATATATAAGTAAATAAATAATATATAAATAAGGAAATAAATTAACTAATCGATTTATTAGTTAATAAAAGAATCAATCAATAAAAAATCATGAAAGAAAGAAAGAAAAAGATGAAAAAATAATTAAATCATTAAAGAACGAGCAAAAAAAAAAAAAAGAAAGAAAGAAAGAAAGAAAGAAAGAAAGAAAGAAAGAAAGAAAGAAAGAAAGAAAGAAAAAGGAAGAAACCAAAAATACAAGCAAATAAATTTGACATCGCACTCACACAAATTCTGATTTGACTGCCTTTTTCCAAATCTCTAGTCTAGATGTCGAAACCTCCATTGTCGGCTGGGCAGTTATCTGTCACGTGACACCGCCAACCAAACCGTTCGTTGTGTACCGGAAGAATCCCCATCCCGGGGATTGGCCTACTCCCTGCATTTAGTCATCCAAGTGGAACCCGTCAGAGGATTTCTGCCTGGGCTAGTTGATGACGTATTCACAATGGTGAGAAACATTATATCCAAGTCTTTGTGATGCACGCAATATATTTTATAACAAGCATAGGTCTTGTGATGCACGCGATATCATATTTTATAACAAGCATAGGTCTTGTAATGCACGCAATATCATATTTTATAACAAGCATAGGTCTTGTAATGCACGCAATATATTTTATAACAAGCATAGGTCTTGTAATGCACGCAATATCATATTTTATAACAAGCATAGGTCTTATGATGCACACGATATATTTTATTAGGTCTTGTGATATATCAAGCATAGGTCTTGTGATGCACACGATATATTTTATAACAAACACAGGTCTTGTGATGCACGCGATATCATATTTTATAACAAGCATAGGTCTTGTGATGCACACGATATATTTTATAACAAGCATAGGTCTTCTGATGCACGCGATATCATATTTTATAACAAGCATAGGTCTTGTGATGCACGCGATATATATTTTATAACAAGCATAGGTCTTGTGATGCACGCAATATCATATTTTATAACAAGCATAGGTCTTGTGATGCACGCGATATCATATTTTATAACAAGCATAGGTCTTATGATGCACGCGATATCATATTTTATAACAAGCATAGGTCTTGTGATGCATGCAATATCATATTTTATAACAAGCATAGGTCTTGTGATGCACGCGATATCATATTTTATAACAACATAGGTCTTGTAATACGCAATATCATATTTTATAACAAGCATAGGTCTTGTGATGCACGCGATATCATATTTTATAACAAGCATAGGTCTTGTGATGCACACGATATATTTTATAACAAGCATAGGTCTTGTGATGCACACGATATATTTTATAACAAGCATAGGTCTTATGATGCATGCAATATATTTTATAACAAGCATAGGTCTTATGATGCATGCAATATATTTTATAACAAGCATAGGTCTTATGATGCATGCAATATATTTTATAACAAGCATAGGTCTTGATGCATGCAATATTATATTTTATAACAAGCATATATAGGTCTTGTAATGCATACTTATGTAACGATATATTTTATAACAAGCATAGGTCTTGTAATGCACGTAATATTATATTTTATAACAAGCATAGGTCTTGTAATGCACGTAATATTATATTTTATAACAAGCATAGGTCTTGTGATGCACGTAATATTATATTTTATAACAAGCATAGGTCTTGTGATGCGCGATAGTAATTATATTTTACACGATATATAACAAGCATAGGTCTTGTAATGCACGTAATATTATATTTTATAACAAGCATAGGTCTTGTGATGCATGCGATATTATATTTTATAACAAGCATAGGTCTATTAATATTATATTTTATAACAAGCATAGGTCTTGTAACAAGCATAGGTCTTGTAATGCACGTAATATTATATTTTATAACAAGCATAGGTCTTGTGATGCACGTAATATTATATTTTATAACAAGCATAGGTCTTGTAATGCACGTAATATTATATTTTATAACAAGCATAGGTCTTGTAATGCACGTAATATTATATTTTATAACAAGCATTCCTGGAGACAATGGCGGCTTATTATTTCTGTTTAATAATAAAACTCCGTCTCTGGAACTTTGACTGTGGTTATTGTTGCTGTTGTTACTGATCCAGCAGCACTCGAACACTTGTCCTTTGCCCCAATGCCATGTAGTGGTAGCTGTAGGTGTTTTCATCTGTTGACTGTGATTAACTCGGAGACCACTGTATCAGGTTTCGGTGATATCAAGTACAGGTTCCGATGATATTAAATACATGTTCCAGTGATATGTTCCAGGTTTCGGTTATATCAAGTACAGGTTTCGGTTATATCAAGTACAGGTTTCAGTGATATCAAGTACAGGTTTCAGTGATATCAAGTACAGGTTTCGGTGATTTCGGTGATATCAAGTACAGGTTCCGGTGATATCAAGTACAGGTTCCGGTGATAGGTTCCGGTGATATCTACAGTACAGGTTCGGTGATATCAAGTACAGGTACCGATGATATCCGGTACCGGTGATATCAAGTACAGGTTCCGATGATATCAAGTACAGGTTCCGTGATATGGTATCAGGTACCGGTGATAGTACAGGCTCCGGTGATATCAAGTACAGGTTCCGGTGTATCAAGTACGGTGATATCGGTGATTATATCTAGGTTCAGGTAATTATATCAAGTACAGGTTCTGGTGTTATCAAGTACGATTATTAAGTCGAATCAGTACCCGATACTGCGGTTACGCGGGATTTATCTTTATTGTAATAAACTAGAAATCGATGAATAAGATCGAGTAACAATAAAACGTATCGTGAGATCAAAACAATCTTTCTTTTTTCCCAATCAATTGACATACTGCTTTCACCCAAGAGTGTATTCTGTATGAACCTAGAGGAGCAGGCTATTTGAAATCTACCTGTGAAATATGGAGGCGGTGGGTGAAGTGGTTCCTGAGTTGTACGCGTCAAAGCTAGAGATGGTCAGCTTTATAGATAGAGATAAAGGTGGCGCAGTAACACAGGGGTCCTTTATCCTCCATATTTCACAGGTAGATTTTTAATAGTCTGCTTTAGACCCATGGCGAATAAACCCTTGGGACAAGTCAGTATATTTTGATTGATTGGATAAATATTGCTTTGTCTGCGACCCACGAAACTTTTTTATTGTTATTTTTTTACTCATTCCTTCATTTCCGGTCAGTAGGTCTGCAATGAAAAGCCCGCCTAACCTTTAATATCGAATACTGTACCGGTACTCGATATCACCATAAGCCCGATAACCTATTGTGTAGTTCTTCTTTGGAAAGAAAAGAAAAAAGGATGATATTATAAGAAGATTCAAAATCACCATTGTTTACGAGCATGCTTGTTATATGCTATCTCTTGCCAATCACAAATTTGTTCTTATCGTAGGGTTTTTTGTTTTTTTTCACCCCAGATGTACCACAATTTTTTTTTTCCTTCTCATCACGGCTATCGACGATCGCAATCGCATACTTGTATACTCCAGTACCATGTATACCATGCGACCAATACCTTCTGTCCAAGCGACAGAGAGCTGCCCAGACCTCGTCCACGGCGCAATGTCCCAGAAGAACCTAAGACTTGGACCCTGGGCATATCGACTGAATTTAGGGTCAACTTTGAAGTTCCACCCACCAAGATTGCCGAGCAGCTCTTGGCCTTAGACGGCATGACGTGGCAGGTCGACGACCTGATCAATGCGCCAACTCGTCGTAAATACGCGGATGCAAAGATCACGTCGTTCTTGGCCTCCCGGAAGCCATCGATTTTGAGTGACGTGGCGTTAGATTTCGGTTGCGACGACGATGATGATGATGATGATCGTACAGCTGTTGCTGGCCGTACTGCTCATGCCGATCGTACTGATGTTGCCAAGCGTACTCCTGCTGCCAATCGTCCTACTCGTTCTGTTGTTGCAAATCATACTACTGTTGCCAATCGTACTGGTGTTGTAAACCGTCCTACTAGTTCTCCTGTTGCCAATCGTACTGGTGTTGTAAACCGTCCTACTAGTTCTCCTGTTGCCAATCGTACTGGTGTTGTGCCAATCCAAGTTCTCCTGTTGCCAATCGTACTGGTGTTGTAAACCGTCCTACTAGTTCTCCTGTTGCCAATCGTACTGGTGTTGTAAACCGTCATACTAGTTCTCCTGTTGCCAATCGTACTGGTGTGTTGTAAACCGTCATACTAGTTCTCCTGTTGCCAATCGTACTGGTGTTGTAAACCGTCCTACTAGTTCTCCTGTTGCCAATCGTACTGGTGTTGTAAACCGTCCTACTAGTTCTCCTGTTGCCAATCGTACTGGTGTTGTAAACCGTCATACTAGTTCTCCTGTTGCCAATCGTACTGGTGTTGTAAACCGTCATACTAGTTCTCCTGTTGCCAATCGTACTGGTGTTGTTCATAATCCTGGTGTTGCAAACTAGTTCTCCTGTTGCCAATCGTATTCCTGTTGCCAACGATGATGACAACAACGATAATAAAGATCGTCGTTCTGTTGATGTCGACGATAAGGACAATAACGATGATGAAGATCGTCCTCTTGGTGTCGATGATGAGGACAACGATGATGATGGCAGCCCGCATGTTGATCTCGGCAATAATAAGGTCGGCCCTGTTAATGGTGCTGACAACAATGGGGTAAACATTCAGTACTACCCGTCGGATGAAGGTAAGCCACCATGGGGTAGGAATTCCATACTGTACGTTGAACAAAGGTAAGCCACCATGGGGAAAGAATTGAGTTCTACACGTCGGATGAAGGTAAGCCACCATGGCGAAAGAATTCAGTACTGCACGTTGAATGAAGGTAAGCCACCATGGGGTAGGAATTCCATACTGTACGTTGAACAAAGGTAAGCCACCATGGGGATAAATTCCAGTACTGCACATCCGGATGAAGGTAAGCCACCATGGGAAAGAATTCCAGTTCACGTTGAATGAAGGTAAGCCACTGGCATGGGGAAAGAATTCCAGTACTGTACGTTGAACAAAGGTAAGCCATTATGGATAAATTCCAGTACTACACATTGGATGAAGGTAAGCCACCATAGGGAAAGAATTCAGTTCTACCCGTCGGATGAAGGTAAGCCACCATAGGAAAGAATTCAGTTCTACCCGTCGGATGAAGGTAAGCCACCATAGGGAAAGAATTCAGTACTACCCGTCGGATGAAGGTAAGCCACCATAGGGCAAGAATTCAGTTCTACCCGTTGAATGAAGGTAAGCCACCATGGGGAAAGAATTCAGTTCTACACGTTGAATGAAGGTAAGCCACCATAGGAAGAATTCAGTTCTACACGTTGAATGAAGGTAAGCCACCATAGGGAAAGAATTCAGTTCTACACGTTGAATGAAGGTAAGCCACCATGGGGAAAGAATTCAGTACTACACGTTGAATGAAGGTAAGCCACCATGGGGAAAGAATTCAGTACTGCACGTTGAATGAAGGTAAGCCACCATGGGGAAAGAATTCAGTACTGCACGTTGAATGAAAGTAAGCCACCATGGGGAAAGAATCAGTACTGCACGTTGAATGAAGGTAAGCCACCATGGGGAAAGAATTCAGTACTGCACGTTGGATGAAGGTAAGCCACCATGGGGAAAGAATTCAGTACTGCACGTTGAATGAAGGTAAGCCACCATGGGGAAAGAAATTCAACGTTGAATGAAGGTAAGCCACCAAGGGTAAGTTATACACGTTGGATGAAGGTAAGCCACCATGGGGAAAGAATTCAGTTCTACACGTCGGATGAAGGTAAGCCACCATGGGAAAAGAATTCAGTTCTACGCGTTGAATGAAGGTAAGCCACCATGGAAAAAGAATTCAGTTCTACACGTTGGATGAAGGTAAGCCACCATGGGGCAAGAATTCAGTTCTACACGTTGAATGAAGGTAAGCCACAATAGGGAAAGAATTCAGTTCTACACGTTGATGAAGGTAAGCCACCATGGGGAAAAGAATTCAGTTCTACAGTTGAATGAAGGTAAGCCAACATGGGGAAAGAATTCAGTACTGCACGTTGAATGAAGGTAAGCCACCATGGGGAAAGAATTCAGTACTACACGTTGAATGAAGGTAATCCACTATTGGGGAAAGAATTCATTTTCTACACGTTGAATGAAGGTCTACTAATACCCAAAAGAAAAAAGTTACCGTCGGATAGGAATAGAAAATAAAGTTCACGTTTGAAGGTGCCACCTTGAGCGTATTCCGATTTCTATAGTGTAAGCGGAACAGCTAATAATAACTAATACGTTGAATAATAATAATAATAATAATAATAATAATAATAATAATAATAATTGAATAATAATAATAATAATAATAATAGTAATAATAATAATAATAATAATAATAATAATAATAATAATAATAATAATAATAATAATAATAATAATAATAATAATAATAGGTATAGCCGATAATAATAATAATAATAATAATAATAATAATAATAATAATAATAATAATAATAATAAGGCCATAATCATGATGATGATGATGATGATGACGATGATGATGAAGATGATGATGATGATAGGGCAATGATGATGATGATTCTACACGTTGGATGAATAATAATCATAATAATAAAAATAATAATAATAATAATAATAATAATAACGATAATAATGATAATAACGATGATGATGATAATAATAATAATAATAATAATAATAATAATAATAATAATAATAATAATAATAATAATAATAATTAATAATAATAATAATAAAAATAATAATAATAATAATAATAATAATAATAATAATAATAATAATAATAATAATAATAATAATAATAATAATAATAATAATAATAATAATAATAATAATAATTAATAAAAATAAGTAATAATAATAATAATAATAATAATAATAATAATAATAATAATAATAATAATAATAATAATAATAATAATAATAATAATAATAGTAGTAGAATAATAAGATAATTAGAATAAGAAAATAATACTTAATAATAGTAGTAAGTTAATAATAATAATAATAATCTAATAAGTAATAATGAAGCGGAATAATAATAATAATAATAATAATGATAATAATAATAATAATAATAATAATAATAATAATAATAATAATAATAATAATAATAATAATAATAATAATAATAATAATAATAATAATAATAATAATATAATAATAATAATAATAATAATAATAATAATAATAATAATGATAATAATAATAATAATAATAATAATAATAATAATAATAATAATAATAATAATAATAATAATAATAATAATAATAATAATAATAATAATAATAATAATAATAATAATAATCAGAAGAAGGACAGGGTGCATACTACGCGTAACAAAATTAATGATAATATATATATAAAATTGTAGATCTGCAATGTAAAGCCCGCCTAACCTAAGTATCGAATAGTACCGGTACTTGATGTCACATTGCACCTGGTAACCTATTGAGTAGTTCATCGTTGAAAAAAAGAATGTTGTAAAAGAGTAATCATAATAATCATTGTCTACGGGTATGCTTGTATATTATATCAGTTGGTTAATTAAATGCTTTCCTCTTTCTCTCGTAAATCTACAGGAAGGGCAACTCTACTGGTCATTCATGAACAATTTTCCAACACACCAGCAGACTTTCTGGAGGTCAGAAACACCCTCCTGTGTCCCTTCTTTATAGCAGACGTAAGCCTGAAGGTCAGGCTCAAGGTCGCATCAAATAGCACTCAGCCCTTTGCGATTACGAGTCAGGACCAGCACGTTCTCCTACACAGCGGCTCGGGCCTCGAGCTTTCATTCAAAGATTTCTATCGACTACGCGACGACAGGATGATGGTGTGTGCTCCACAACTGATGACGCTGATGAAAGAGAAGGAAGCAGCCGACCAGCTTGTGAAGGCAGGGCGAAAAGACAGAGAATTCTATGACGAGGACCACATCTTGACAGTGGCGTCATACGCAAGCCTGACAGTATCGTGCGCTGCTTTGCTGGTGACGTTGATAACGTATCAACACGAGCATATTCCCATTCTGCGCACGCTGCCCGGAAAGAACATAATGGCGTTGGTTGGAAGCTTGAAATTGTTTTGCACCACAATATTTTCCTTGACAACCAACCTGCCGGCTTTCGGCAGCGTTCTCTGTCAGACGATGGGCGTGGCTTATCATTTTTCTTCTGTGCTCCTTCGCCTGGATGGTGATCACTGCTGGCACGCATCAGATATTTACCCACGTGATGGAAAACGCCCACTGGCTCTCGGCGGCTCGCGCCTTTTCGTCAGAAGTACTGCGTGGTCGCCACCTTGATTCCTTTGCTCATCGTCACAGTCACCATCGTGGCTAACGTTATGGCCCACGGCAGTGGTGAGGGTGATGATGATGATGATGGTGGTGGTAACGTTGTTTTTAATGGTGATGGTGAGGGTGATGGTGAGGGTGATGGTGGCAGAGATAACAGTGATAGTTGGGAAAGAGTCACCTCGAGCCGTGCAGGGAGCAGAGCGTCTGGTCCAGTAGGAGCTCACCCCACGGCTACCATGGTGAGTTGAAGATTAATTTTTATTAACGCGTACTATGCACGTGAGTAGGCGGTCGGTGACCGAGCGGTTAGGCTGCCGGACTGAGGATCATGAGGTCCCGAGTTCCGAATCCTAGTAAAATAATGGGGCGTTGTGGTCCTTAAGAAAGACAATTAAAACGCATTTTTCCCCACTCTACCCAAGGTGCAAATGGGACAAGCCCTAGCTTGGGAGTAAAAAAAAAAATACCTGCGTCAGATAAAATGGCCAGGAGGTGATTATTGTCACTTGTTCCGCTTCACGCTATAGAAACCGGGATAAACTCCGGCTCTATAGGCCTTAAGAGCCTGAAGGAACTTTACTATAATAATGGTACCCTTTGGTTCTATGGGGACTCGGTGAAAATAGGGCAAGATGACAGGTGTTGGCCAATAATAAAAAAGTCGTGGGTTTACGCCTGAGTAGTTGAAAACTTCTTCTTTGTTTTTTTGTTTTTTGTTTTTTACTATTACTACTAGTTACACCTAGTTTCCAATGATAAATCTCAACCCTTTGGCCCAGGTAGGTAGGTAGGTGGATCGACTACTAGTCCCAATCGGAGACGCATGATGATAAAAAGGAGTTTTTTTGTGTATCACATCACATCACATCACATCACATCACATCACACCACATCACATAATACATACATCACATCACATCACATCACATCACATCCATCAATCAGGGCATGGGCAAACATCACATCAATCACATAAACACATAAATCACATCAACAATACATCACATTAAATCAAATCAAATCAATAAATCAATCAAATCAAACAATAATCTATGTACTTAGTTACAGGGCATTGGGAAAACATAATTAAGAATAATATTTTTTAAAAACAAAAAAAACAAAATAAAAAACGAAATCACCATAAAAAAATCAAATCAAATCAAATCAAATCAAGTAATTAATAAAATCAAATCAAATCAAATCAAATTTTTCGATATGTACAAAGAAAAATTTCATGAAAGTTGAGGTTTTTGTAGGGTTGGGGAAATTTGATTTCTTCCAATGTTCTTTCTTAGGGAAAGAGACGGATCTTTCAAACGGGAATAATTAGTGGAATAATTTTTAAATCATGCAGACAAACTAAAAACACACAAATATACATAAGTTTACATACGAAATATACACACCTGCACACACACACACACACAGAAAAACACACATTTTTAAAAATAAATTTGACTATTTTATTCACAATAAGGTGATCTCGGGAATGTCGGACGGCACCTTTCGATCCGATAACAGGTGCTCTAAATATTGACGTATCCTTCACGACAATCTAAGGCAATAATCCACGAACATTTTGGGAAAAGTAAATTTTTAAAAAGATATTAATACATGTAAATTACACTGTGCTGATTACTTGAATTAAGTGATTTCTCGGTACCAACTTTCTATACTTTAAACACATTACTGGCTTCTATCGACTCCAGAAAACCAAGTGCTGAAAGTTAGACCGGTATCGTACTCTTTGTTTTATAAATCGTTAAAATTCAAATAATCGATACTAAAGCTTCTTTCTATGGTATCAAAGTGAAGGGAATGAACGGCGGATAACGTCGAATAATACAATAAGCTAGATTTGTCGAACATTTTGGGGAAAACTTTTCTAAATATATATTTACATGGACAGTCTGCCCTTTTGACATCAACCTCTATATTTTTATACTGAAGTCTGTCTAGAATTCTTTCTTTCTCTGTCTGTTCTAATCTCTCTCTCTATGGCTCTCTCTCATGAACTCTCTTTATCTCTATTTCTCTCTCTCTCTCTCTCTCTCTGTCTGTCTCTCTATTTATATAGAAGTCTCTCTTCTCTCTCTCTCTCTCTCTTCTCTCAATAATTCTTTCTCTCTCTCTTTCTTATCTCATGAGTTTGGTGAGTTAACAATAAATCCACACGAGTATCAATGTCTCCGTTATTGGTTTCTCCTTTTCAGGAGTCGTTCCCGTGTACCAAGCAAACTGTTGTGGACATCGGCTATGATCCAGGGCCCGTGCTACATCTCCAACCCCCTCAGTGCGTTAAATGGCAGCGGCGATTCCTTGCTGTCTGACTGTGCTATTCAACTTTGTTCTCTTCGTTAGAACCGTCTACTGTTTGATTGGCTTGACGTCACAGCAGAAGACGCTAAAGCGAGAGCAGACGATCCATGTGATGACCTCGTCAAGTTGTCGACCATTACCGGTTTGAACTGGATTCCAGGAATCGTGAATAGTTTCGTACCATCCAAAATATTTCTTTATACCTTTGTGATTGCAGCTGGGGTACAGGTAAGTTCAAAGTCAAATAAAGTGTGTGTGTTATATAATGTAGCATTGACCTTTCGTCGAGGCAGTTGATTAACTGTTCACTCCATGCCTATATTATATATAAATAGCCTTGTTCTACCAACACTATACCTCCGTATATGTACTATAGTATTATCTTCACAAGGATACACAAGATCAAGATTGAGAGCTAAAAGGGGCGACTGGTTGTAAATAGATATCTTTTTTTGTGTCATAGGGGGACTTGCTGTAGTTCAGAGGCTCAGGTGTCAGCCTCTTAACCCAAAGGTCATGGGATTTTTTTTTTTAACGTAGTTAACTCAATCAATTGCTTTAAACGTAAATTTATTGAAAAAAAATACATGATTATTATTATTATTATTATACATATAGTTATTATATCAGTAAGTTGTATAAAGTATCAGCTGGTGGAAATCTCAGTATAGGTAGTTCCAGGCTGGTGTCATAGACAGACTCGATCCGCCAGTAAGGCAAGCTTCGATCGGGATCAAGCTTTTAATAAAATTGATTGATTAATTGATCGACTAATATCGATTATATCCATTCATTTATCTATATTACATAATATATGTATATTGACTTATATCTTAATTTACTTCTGACATTATGTGAATTCATTCCACGCATACCCACACTTAATTACGATATCCTTCACAGGGGCTTTATGTCTTCTGTGCCTTCGTGCTCAACACGCGGGTCGCCTTATTTATACAGGGCGTTGCTGCAACGTGACGCAGGGTGCGCGAGGAAGGCAACGAAGCGCCTCTGCTTTGACCATAATGGCGAACTGACGAGTTCAAACAGGATTCCTCCACCAATCAGAACAACACAGCCTCGCTTTCACACCCCAAGGTCCGCACACAGGACACTGACTCTTCAACGGCTTCATTGAGTTCTCCTTCCACCGGAAGTGGAGACATGAAATTTTGAGAATCGTCTGCTAAAAATTAAGAACTCGAGGAGTCTGTTATTGTTAAGTTATCATTTGGTGTACATTTATAATTACATTATAATATCAATACAGTTGGCGTTGTGGTGGTCTTGGTGTTTTTGGTGTTGTTTTTTAATAAGGAAAGGGAGAGAGAGAGAGAGAGAGAGAGAGAGAGAGAGAGAGAGAGAGAGAGAGAGAGAGAGGAGAGAGGGAGAGGGAGAGAAGAGAGAGAGAGAGAGAGATGAGAGAGAGAGAGAGAGAGAGAGAAGAGAGAGAGAGAGAGAGAGAGAGGGAGAGAGGGGGAAGGGAGAGAGAATGAGAGATAGGTAAACAAAGACAGAGCGAGATATTTTTTCATTCTTTTCATTTCTGCTCTTTTGTATGCTCATTTTGTTTGCTAATTACGTCATCCATCTTGGAGCAACCTAGGGACTGTCCTTGCACCTATAGTCTTTTATATCTACAACAATGATTGTAAAACTGGTTTTGAAAACATCCTAATAATAAAATATGCTGATAATACATCTATCCAAGCTCTTATCAGATCAGAAGTAGCCCTAATCAATTATGCTCAAGAAATTTTTTAAAAGTTTGTAAACTGGTGTGATGAAAATTATTTACAACTTAATTTTCAAGAAAACAAAGGGAATAATGTTTGATTTTAGGAAGATAAACAACGTCCATAATGATATTATTCTAAAAGATGGAAAAGTGGAGAGTTAATGAATATAACTATGTTGGCATAATTATGACGAGAAGTTAGAATGACAAAAACAATCAAATAAAGTTATAAAAAAACATAAACAAAAGAATGTATTTCATGAGGAAGCTTCATAAATTTCACATTGATAACATGTTATTAAGACGTTTCCATCAAGCTTGCATAAAGAGTAAATCATTTTAGTACAACTGCATGTGGAGGGAATACACGAGATAAAGAAAAGAAGAAATTTAATAAGATACTGAAACACGTAGGGAAACTGATAAATAATGTAGAGCCGGATAGTTTAGAAGATTTATATGAGGATCAAGGTAAGGTCAACTCAGGAGTAACTTAGAGACAACATCCATCCTCTTTTCTCCATACCCAAAACAAGTAATGGATGCGGTCGACCCTGAGAAAGTAAGGAGGCTAATGTCAACTTATACGTTTAAAGTGCACTGAAAGATATTTCATATCTTTTCTTCCAAGCGCTATACAAAATTTTGACCATTCTTAACTTTGAAATGCGAATATACAATTTCTGCACTTTATTGAATAATAATATGAACGAGGCGATAAACGACAATATAAGCGACAACTCCACCAATAAAGACAGAACAAACACGTGACGTTTCAAACAACCTGAGCGCCCGTATTACGGGCGCTCAGGTACAACCCTTCGTCAGACAATAAACGAGAAATATCTAGAATCTAGATATAGATCTGAACACTAATTAAGACAGCGTGATGTCAGAAGAAATATAGAAAGGAGGAAGAAAAAAAGAAAAAGACGGCGATGATAAGAAGAGTGAGTAAAAGGGAAAGTGAGGAATATATGAGCGAGACGGAGGGTTCAGATCTAGAAGGAAATAAAAATATGAAAATAAATAAGTAATAAAAGGCACGAGATAGAGAGCAGGAAAGAGAGAGA
>JAXRKP010001217.1:50000-67500 GCA_037039925.1 Doris montereyensis
ACCATAGCTGTGTGAGTAAAATCAAATCAAATCAAAATCGACACAAATAAGTTTTCTTTTTTACGTGACCTTTAAGTCTGATCCTTAGGTAGCCAAATTGGGATGCTTAAAATACTCAAAACGTGTATACGATATCTATTGCTTTAAGGAAAACAACAAACAAACTCGTATGACGGATATACATACGCAGATTGTCAATAGAGGCTTTTGAGGGAATGCCAGAAACTGTGCTGAGTAGCTTTCCAGGGACACAGTTTGTAAAACAGAACAGCGTTGAACAGAAGTAACAGAACCAACCTGTGCAGAGAGAAAGATAAAAATTGTTATTAGATATTCGAGTCCTTTGATGTGAGCTCTACAAGAGCAGAATGAAAGACTGAAGACATATCACAATTGTTTAAGCTTGTCTGTCTCTTTATTTTTTGTCTGCCCGTCTCTTTTAATGTCATTTTTTCTCTGTTTGTCTGTCTGTTCTATCTCTTTCTATCTTTTTGTCTGTATCAATTTTCTCTGTTTATTTGTCCGTCAATCTGTCTCTGTTTGTCTCTCTCTCTCAGATTTCTCTCTCTCTTGTCTCTCTATCTGTCTGTCTGTGTCTGTATGTCTGTCTGTCTGTCTCTCTCTGATACAAGACTACAAATAGCATGGATTAAGGCATACTTACACAACAACAATGATCCTAACAAAGGGAGTGAGCATTCAATTCTATCAGCTTATCTTCTCGTCCTGAAAGGAATGAGACACAAGAAAATGAAATCAAACATTCTTTTATTTTATTCAATTTTTTCTTTCAAGAAAAGCGCATGGATAAAGAGGCCAAGGGGGAGAAGGAGGGAGAAAGATGGACAAAGATGAGTGATGACGACCAAAGAAAAATTTGAATAATGGAAGGAACCCAATATATGGACAAGTGGCCAGGGTACATGTGACAATCTTGAAAAAAAAACTTTGTGGAGCAAAGCAATGACTCTAGATCTAGATGTGGAAGTAGACACTAGTAACACCAAGGCTCGATTAATAATTATAACAAGGCTATTCATTATACTCACAGTCAACAATCAAATGATAGATGAAGCAAATTCAAAAATGTATCTAATGTGGGCTGGCATTAACGAGTGGAATCTACAGTACACTTTTCTCTCTCTTATCATGGGTATATTTATAGAAAAAACCTAGGATATTTCTAGAACGAAATTTCCACACCGTTCCTAAATATTTCGACAGACAGTTTTATATGATTCTCTCCCTTTCCAGATGCAATGATTTTGATACCAGGGGCGTCGAAGTGACTACGTCAAAAAGCTTTCATTACTAGGGAATCCTCCATAATCTTTCAACGTCCAAAGTTTTTGGATTTCTCATCTGGATTGCCGAGTTTGGGATCAAAATGTTGACTTTCTGTTCTTTGTATATTCAGGTAGAGTGATCATTTATCTACAGGTTTATGGCAGAAGAATGTCCATATGACGTGTACTTTTTTTGCAACACAATATTTTGTTGGAGGTAGGTAAGAAAAAGTTAAAAATTTTGACACCAATTACACCAACACTGACTGAGAAGATGGCATTGAAAACCAGTATAATGTGGCACTAAATGGCCAAATCTGGAAATATAGTATTTGTCTGGCTCTCACCAAAACGCCATTTATTTAGCCTAGCGCTGAGGTCGTAACATGGGCAAACCTTGCCAAATGGGTGTGTTTGTAAACACGCGTGACAAATATAGAAATAGAGGAATAAACCCTAAAAAAGGTCATTTTGATGTCTTTTTTTCCCAAGCCCAGTACATCTAAACATAGATTTACAATCTTCTTTACGTCAGTAACAATGCCAGAGACTGTTGAACGAGTAAGGGGCTGCTGCAAGAAGAGCAGCCATCTGAAGCATCTTGTTTTGTGTTATATTCTTTTGATTTCTTTATTTTGCATTTTCTCTAAATGTAATATTTTCACACTAATTTTCTATCTCCTGTGTCATTTACTGATCGATTTGTAATATTTGGTACACAGTTTCCTCGTGTCAATATTAATAGAGTGACGTCAGATTCTTTTCACATTTTGTAAACTTTTGGAGAAAATAGTTTGTTTTGTAATAAGGATGCCATATTTGCATATCAACGGGTGAAAATCGCAAACATGTGAGTTTAAAATTAGTAACACCTTTTTCCCCCGCTTTTTAACATTCGATGCCCCTATGCTTCGTCTCGTAGGATTCCATGACACAAGAACTAATAGAAACTTATAATAACCATATGAGCAATCCGTGTATGTCTGTGAAAATAGATTAAAGAGTGCAGCATCTTTTCTTGACTTTCTAAAAGAATCGAAGATTGAGCTTACACGTTTGCAACTTTCGATATTACATGATATATTTGGATTATTTTTCAAAAATTTATTAAAACAATATCCAAAATATCTAAAATTCCCAATGTCACTCTTTAGATATTGCTGAGATCACCACAACGGTGGACAAGGTAAATTTCAATTCAACAAACTTTAGATATTAAACAGAAAAACGATCTGCACAGGTTTTGAGTAATTTCATTCATAACCAAGTGAGGAGATAGATTTTGAAAATTGATCAAACCAAGATGGTGCCGCTTTCATAGAACCAAGGACACTACACACTTTCCAATGAATATAGGACTACAATTTTGATTTTGACAGTTACTCATATAATACTAATGAAAAACACAGATTCAAAAGCAAAAAAAAAAATCACTTCAGAATGCTATCAACCGTGTTACTGGATCAGCAAGTGGTTTTTGAAACCTGTGTCGCGTGGTGGTAACAAAACGCTTATCTTTTAGACAGGGAAACTAACGGTTTTGTCACAACGCTCATCTACGCTTACCTTTAGTGGGGACGATGTAACTATCGGTTTTTGTCACAACGCTCATCACGCTTACCTTTAGACGGGACGCGAGCGTTTTGTTTCGTAACGCTCATCTAACTCTTTAGACGGGACGTTTTAGCGGTCACAACGCTCATCTACACTTACCTTTAGACGGGGACGTGTAACTAGCGGTTTTGTCACAACGCTTTTATCTCATCTTAGACGCTTATCCTTTCAACGCCATCTACGCCACCTTTAGACAGGATGTAATCATCGGTTTGTCACAACGCTCATCTACGCTTACCTTTAGACGGGGACGCTTTTACGCTACCTTTAGACGGGACGCGGTTTCATCACAACGCTCATCTACGCTACCTTTAGACAGACGTTTAACTAGCGGTTTTGTCAATGCTCATCTACGCTACCTTTAGACGGGATTTAACTACCGGTTTCATCACAATGCTCATCTACGCT
The DNA here is from genome assembly GCA_037039925.1 of Doris montereyensis. Classification (NCBI taxonomy): domain Eukaryota; kingdom Metazoa; phylum Mollusca; class Gastropoda; order Nudibranchia; family Dorididae; genus Doris; species Doris montereyensis. The sequence continues at coordinate 53,309 of JAXRKP010001217.1, forward strand.
TACCTTTAGGACGGGACGCTTTAACTAGCTTTCACACAACGTCATCTACGCTACCTTTTGACAGTGACGCTAACACTCAGTTTGTCAGGCTAAATGCTCATCTACGACCTTTAGACGGGGACGTTTAACTAGCGGTTTCGTCACAACGCTCATCTACGTTACCTTTTAGACGGGGACGGTGGCATGGACACCACCTGTGACGGGGACTGGCATGGACACCTGCTCGGCCTGCCGTATGGGCTGAGGGTTGTCCGCAATGCCGGCATGGATTTTGCGCTTCCTTCGCATCTTCTTCTGTGGCCCGGCTGTGGCGGGGCGTGCTGGATCTCGTCTGGTGGCCCACCACGATGGCCTCTTGCCGCTCTGCCTCACGTCTCAGGTGGACAGCTGATACACATACAAAAAAAAAATAAGAAAAAAAGAAAAAAAAAAAAAAAATTATTCTTTCTCAAATGGAGATGAGATGGGGGGATGAGATCCCAGTCAGTATTTGCCTTGACCTTTAGCGTTTGTTTTAAAGATGAGATGGGGGGATGAGATCCCAGTCAGTATTTGCCTTGACCTTTAGCGTTTGTTTTAAACAGACAAAAAAGAACCGGGAAAACTTTTTAGCTGAAAGTTCAAAGCGACAGAAACCGACACCTGCCAATACAGGCCAACATGGTTCAAACCGACAGAAACCAACAAGTGACGCAACTCTTTTCTGTTAGCTCTAATTTGTCACATAAATGATAAATTTAGAATAAAGTACAAGGTCAGAGGTCAGGGCAGCTTCACGTGACCAACGGAAGGTGGTGGGCTTAGTGGCGCTAGTCAGCTGGCAGGACCGATCCGCATTCTTATGTGAAGATCAGCTGGCAGGACCGATCCGCATTCTTCTGTAAAGATCAGCTGGCAGGACCGATGCATTCTTATGAAGATCAGCTGGCAGGACCGATCCGCATTCTTCTGTAAAGATCAGCTGGCAGGACCGATCCATTCTTATGTAAAGATCAGCTGGCAGGACCGATCCGCATTCTTCTGTGAAAGATCAGCTGGCAGGACCGATCCGCATTCTTCTGAATCAGACTGTGGCAGGACCGATCCGCATTCTTCTGTAAAGATCAGCTGGCAGGACCGATCCGCATTCTTCTGTAAAGATCAGCTGGCAGGACCGATCCGCATTCTTATGTAAAGATAGCTGGCAGGAAGTCAGAGAAGAAATGTAAAACAAAACTGTGTTGCACTGGAGAGCAAGTTAGAACTTAATGTAAACACGAAAGGGTTAAAAAGTGAGGCCCATTGACTTTACATCAATCGTGCCTTTAAGTTTTTATGAAGGATTGAACACGAGGTTTAAATAAGTATCATGAGTTAAAAATCATAGAAAAAATGTTTTCCCTCTGACTGTTTAAAATCATATTTTGTAAATCTATGTAAATTGGATGGGGGGGGGGGGGGGGGGGGGGGCGCGCTGGTAGCTCTCAGTCGGTAAAGCGTCAGGCTACCACCGAGGAGGCCAGAGTTTAATTCTCAGACTAGGCATATTTTTTTTGGCTCTCCTTTCAACCCAGCAGCGAAATGGTCTGCTAGGGCCTATTCAGAATTTCTCGAAAGTAAAGGTGGCCTGGAAAAGCAATGGTGGAAACTTCCATATTAGGCCGTACGGTTTGAAAACTCAGGAAAAGCAATGGTGGAAACTTCCATATTAGGCCGTACGGTTTGAAAACTCAGGAAAAGCAATGGTGGAAACTTCCATATTAGGCCGTACGGTTTGAAAACTCAGGAAAAGCAATGGTGGAAACTTCCATAATTAGGCCGTACGGTTTGAAAACTCAGGAAAAGCAATGGTGGAAACTTCCATAATTAGGCCGTACGGTTTGAAAACTCAGGAAAAGCAATGGTGGAAACTTCCACATTAGGCCGTACGGTTTGAAAACTCAGGAAAAGCAATGGTGGAAACTTCCACATTAGGCCGTACGGTTTGAAAACTCAGGAAAAGCAATGGTGGAAACTTCCATATTAGGCCGTACGGTTTGAAAACTCAGGAAAAGCAATGGTGGAAACTTCCATATTAGGCCATATGGTTTGAAAAATCAGGAAAAGCAATGGTGGAAACTTCCACATTAGGCCGTACGGTTTGAAAACTCAGGAAAAGCAATGGTGGAAACTTCCACATTAGGCCGTACGGTTTGAAAACTCAGGAAAAGCAATGGTGGAAACTTCCACATTAGGCCGTACGGTTTGAAAACTCAGGAAAAGCAATGGTGGAAACTTCCATATTAGGCCGTACGGTTTGAAAACTCAGGAAAAGCAATGGTGGAAACTTCCACATTAGGCCGTACGGTTTGAAAACTCAGGAAAAGCAATGGTGGAAACTTCCACATTAGGCCGTACGGTTTGAAAACTCAGGAAAAGCAATGGTGGAAACTTCCACATTAGGCCGTACGGTTTGAAAACTCAGGAAAAGCAATGGTGGAAACTTCCATATTAGGTCGTACGGTTTGAAAACTCAGGAAAAGCAATGGTGGAAACTTCCATATTAGGCCGTACGGTTTGAAAACTCAGGAAAAGCAATGGTGGAAACTTCCATATTAGGCCATATGGTTTGAAAAATCAGGAAAAGCAATGGTGGAAACTTCCACATTAGGCCGTACGGTTTGAAAACTCAGGAAAAGCAATGGTGGAAACTTCCACATTAGGCCGTACGGTTTGAAAACTCAGGAAAAGCAATGGTGGAAACTTCCACATTAGGCCGTACGGTTTGAAAACTCAGGAAAAGCAATGGTGGAAACTTCCATATTAGGCCGTACGGTTTGAAAACTCAGGAAAAGCAATGGTGGAAACTTCCACATTAGGCCGTACGGTTTGAAAACTCAGGAAAAGCAATGGTGGAAACTTCCACATTAGGCCGTACGGTGTGAAAACTCAGGAAAAGCAATGGTGGAAACTTCCATAATTAGGCCGTACGGTTTGAAAACTCAGGAAAAGCAATGGTGGAAACTTCCACATTAGGCCGTACGGTTTGAAAACTCAGGACCCTGTTCCTGGTTATCTTACACTCAACCCTGAGCAAGGGGCTTGGCTTGCTTTACTTTACTTCACTATAATGTAGTTTCAGGCATGAAATCTCCATCAAAATCCTCAAAAACAGACAGCCACTGTCAGGCTCTGAACAGTCAGAAGTCATTTGATTGAATTCTGTTTATTCAATTTCTAATCCCCAAGTCGCAAACACATGCAGGTTCAGACTTTCAAAAAAATATTGCCCGGTTTTTGACACGACGTTGCTCCGTTCACTGATTTCGGAGATTGGTTCCCTCTTTTTACAAACTTCCCCATCAACCATACGCTGTCTGTCTGAATTAAGAGGAAACAACGGCAAGCTGAAAGATAAAGTGAAAGAGTGAAAGGAAAGAAGTAGGACCTACCAGTGTACTACATCAAATTTTTTTATGCGATAAAACACCCGTTGAAAATTGCGACTTTTTTGAAGTAAAAGAAAATTCTACTCAAAGGTGGGGGAACAATGAAATTTTCCCATGATTAGACATCACTATTGGTAGAAAAATACCTCTAATGAAAACGACCTTGGGATCCTTTAGAACCTGTATACGAAGAACGACCGACTCAGAAGTGTACATATAGATAAGAACAATATATATATATATCAAATTATAGATATAGATAGATATAATCATTTGCGCCAATTTTAAGTTTAAAAAAACGAAAGAAAATGTTCCCTTCCAGATGCCTAAAAATAGGAAGGGATTTAGAAGATGTACGTCAGTTAGCAGCAATCAGACAACAGTGGAGACAACTCCTCAAAAAGGTCTACAGAGCGGCCCTGGCAGAGAAATCCGATGGCTTCTCAGCAGACAGGATGTAAGTCAAGAAAGTAACAAATATAAGTGGCGTTGATGGTTGAACCGTTAAGGCTGTTGGACTGGTGATCATGAGGTCTCGGGTTCGAATCCTGGCAAAGCTAGGTCTGATCTGGTGTTCCATGGGAAAAAGACTCAACACAATATTCTCCCACTCTGCCCAGGTGCAAATGGGTACAAGCACTAGCTTGAGAGTTAAAAGCCTGTGTCAGATTAGTGTCCTGTCCATAAGGTGATTTTTACCACTTGTTTCACTTCCCACTATTTTAAACAGGGATAACCTCTGGCTGTATGGGCCGTAATGGTCTTGAAGGAATTTTACTTTACTCAAAAGTAAGACGGGGATAACCTCTGGCTGGCTGTATGGGCCGTAATGGCCTTGAAGGAATTTTACTTTACTCAAAAGTAAGACGGGGATAACCTCTGGCTGGCTGTATGGGCCGTAATGGTCTTGAAGGAATTTTACTTTACTCAAAAGTAAGACGGGGATAACCTCTGGCTTTATGGGCCGTAATGGCCTTGAAGGAACTTTATTTTACTCAAATGTAAGACGGGGATAACCTCTGGCTGTATGGGCCGTAACGGTTTTGAAGGAACTTTACTTTACTCAAATGTAAGACGGGGATAACCTCTGGCTGTATGGGCCGTAATGGTCTTGAAGGAATTTTACTTTACTCAAAAGTAAGACGGGGATAACCTCTGGCTGTATAGGCCGTAATGGCCTTGAAGGAATTTTACTTTACTCAAAAGTAAGACGGGGATAACCTCTGGCTGTATAGGCCGTAATGGCCTTGAAGGAATTTTACTTTACTCAAAAGTAAGACGGGGATAACCTCTGGCTGTATAGGCCGTAATGGCCTTGAAGGAATTTTACTTTACTCAAAAGTAAGACGGGGATAACCTCTGGCTGTATGGGCCGTAATGGTTTTGAAGAAACTTTACTTTACTTAAAAGTAATACGGGGATAACCTCTGGCTGTATGGGCTGTAATGGTTTTGAAGAAACTTTACTTTACTCAAAAGTAATACGGGGATAACCTCTGGCTGTATAGGCCGTAATGGCCTTGAAGGAATTTTACTTTACTCAAAAATAAGACGGGGATAACCTCTGGCTGTATAGGCCGTAATGGCCTTGAAGGAATTTTACTTTACTCAAATGTAAGACGGGGATAACCTCTGGCTGTATAGGCCGTAATGGCCTTGAAGGAATTTTACTTTACTCAAATGTAAGACGGGGATAACCTCTGGCTGTATGGGCCGTAACGGTCTTGAAGGAACTTTACTTTACTTAAAAGTAAGACGTATACTTACACAACTGCCTGCAGTAGTCTGTCAATCCATTTACCGACTTTTTTCTATCATGCCTGTGATTGGACAGCAAAAGCAAAAAAATAAGGAGGTTATACAACGAAATCTTTAAAAGATAATGATGATGATGATGATGGATGATGATGATGATGATGATGATGATGATGATTATGATGATGATAGGATATTGATGATGAAAGAAAACAAATTTATTTCATAAAGTTCTTGCGACACACTTTGGCGAATATATTATCGATAGTAAAAACAAACAACAAACGTTTGACAGAGTGACAGTAAATAATAACATTGATAATTCAACTCGAAATGTAGACAACAACAAGAGCCGATGGCCTTCCTCGAAATGTGTACCGGTATTTTATTGAACTCAGAATGGCACATCCCCAGATTTTCACCCAAATGTTTTCCAGAGTTTCTTTCTGTTGTTACCGACGGTTTCTCGACAAAACAAAATACACAGTTTACCCTCAAACACATACTTTTCAAGGTAATTACAGTTTTACAAATTCAATACCAACAAAAAAAAAGTACTAAATACGTTTTTTTACATCCTGGTTGGCAGCTATGATATGTTTTTTTATAAAAACCAACAAAGCTCTCTATTTCCTTCTCCCCCAACTCACTCATTACCTTTGTGCATTTCAGTCAAAGTTTACCCTTTGCCCAACATGCGCCGTGATCTCAGGGTGAAAATTCAGAGAAAAACGGCAAGATGAAAGAAATACGTGAGATAGGGGCGAAAAACGAAGACATACGTAGTAGGACCTACCATCGCACCCACCGGAAACCAACTCCCCTCCTCCCCATCCCCCAAAAACGACAACGTCAATAACAATGCAGTGAACAGTCACACACGCACGCACGCACGCACACACACCTCTAAACATTCCCATGACATGTTTGCGGTACTTGAGCTCCCCTGTCACAATCACCCGGCACTTGATGGGCGACACGCGAGTCAAGCAGTAGCGCAAAAGGACGTAGAACGAGTCGGCGTACGGTATGCCCCCGTTGCAGCACTCGCAGTCGATGTGGTAGATGCGGCCAGGCCGACTCATGCTGTAGCAAATCTGGGGGATGGAGAAGAAAACGATGGCAAAAATGACAACAGCTGAGCGGGTCCATAGAAGTTCTCAAAACTCAAAAGAGGATTAAGGCTATAATGCCCTTTGTAGATTTGACTTTTGACATTGTTACATTGTCTGTCTGTCTCTCTCTCTCTCATCAATGCTCTCCTCGTCTATCAGTTTCGCTCTCTTTCCCTCCTGTTATCTGCAGGTTTTGTCTGTCTGTCTCTTTCTATCTCCCACTTTTTCTATCTCCTGCTTTGTCTCTCTCCTGTCTTTCTGTCTGCCCGCCTGTCTCTCTCTCTATATATCTCTTTCTCAAGAGTTCAAGCGTTCTGAACCATTATTTCTGGAACATGCATTGTCACGGGTTGAGCATACACACCTGTTTCTCTGTGGATGGCGAGGTTTTGGGCCCGATGGAGTTGTTTAATGTCAAGGTGTAGGAGATGTTCCTGACCTTGTTACCCTGTTCGTCTGGCTGGTCTTCCCAAGGAGGAAGGTTCAAATCTGCCATTAGAGTAGATGAAAGAACAATTTATCCTACCTTGTCTTATCTTACTATGTCTTATCTTACTATGTCTTTCTTACCTTGTCTTATCTTACGTCCTGTCTTATTTTATCTTATCTTATCTCATGTTTTATCTTAACTTAATCTTAACTTCTCTTATCTATGTTTTGTCTCATCTTACCTATCTTATCTATGTCTTGTCTTATTTTATCTTATGTCTCGTCTTATGCTATGTTATCTTGTCTCATGTCTTGTCTTCTCTTATGTTTTGTCTTATGTTATCTTGTCTCATCTTATGTCTTGTTTTATCTTTATTTATTTGTCTTTTCTTATCTTGTCTTATATTATCTTACTTGTCTTATCTTATCTTATCTTATTTCATCTCGTCTTATCTTATCTTGTCTTATTTCATCTTGTCTTATCATATCTTTTATCTCATCTTATTTTATCTTGTCTATTTTCATTTTGTCTTGTCTTCTCTTATCTTATATCTAATCTTGTCTTATCTTATCTGCTTTCTTTGACCCTTTAGAAGGAGACACATTTGAAGTAACCTATAACAACACCTTTCAATTACTCTTCAAATTAAAATACATCAGGCTTTAAAAATAGCAACCGATTGTCATTCAACTATAAATCGTATTTCGTCGATGAAAATCGCAAACCGTGTAAGTCCAATGTTGGATGTTTTGAGAAAATCAATGAGAAAAAAGATGCACAGTTTGCAAGTATCTTCAAAAATCAGACCCGATTGGGATACACGGATTGCTCGTATGTTTGTCTCCCTGTCACAATCACCCGGCACTTGATGGGCGACATGCGAGTCAAGCAGTAGCGCATACAGGTTTTCTATTGGTTCTTGTTCCACACAACCCTTAATGGACGAATCATAGGGGGCTTCCTAATATTAAAAAGCGCGGGAGGGGGGGGGGGTATTTGCTACTTATCCTAAGACTTACACGGTTCGCGACTTTCACCGTCAGTATGTAAGATCAGCAACGCTGCTCTAAAGCAAAACACTTTGCCTACCGAAACTTGGACACTCTTTTCACTTACCAAACGTTTTCCTGGAACTAAACAAAGTTCCTGAAAAACTCTGAATCGGTAAAGAGACACTGAAAGATGGAGTCGATGTTGATACAGAAGACCTCGTCCAAGTACATCTTCTCTAGGTGATCTCTGCCATCGCAGTACACCTCACCTGGGAAATGACCACAAAGGAAACACAAATTCAAAAGGAGGGTAAAAATATCAAAATTGAGGTTATGGCATTTCTTTCTAGTTCCACTTTTTAGCTTAAGTTACAAACCATTCCCAAGTTTGAATTCTCTGTCTTTGTGTGAAAAATTTAGTCTTTGAAAACAACAACTGTTACGAGTTTCATAACAAAATTATTATATTTTGTCATATTTTCAGACCTTCACAAAGCCATAACACCTCAAATAAAATAGGGTCGTCCTATACATTTACACACCTCTTCGTATGCACTGTGATTTTCATGTTGAGACTAGACAGTCAGCGACAATAGTATTATTTCGCTATAGTACAATATTATTGTATTCAAAACTGCTAACAAAGTCACACTTCCATATATAGGCAAAAGTCACGCTCAAATGCCACTAACATCTGGGTGAACGGTCGCAAAGTCTCTCCCTCTCTCTCACGACTGACCCGTTCAACCAATCAAAACCACTCTTGCGCGATCATGCGTGTTGCTTCCCACGAGCGACCCATTGGGTCATCGTGAATGTTTCATTCCGTCTTCATGGATGATAATATTTGATTACAGAATGTATTAAATTTTATTCTATGAATCGTTTTTATTATCATTTGATGCATGTTGTTTGATATTACGGGTAAAAAAAAAACTCCTGTGAGCCAAGTTGTGTGAAACGTGTGTTTTTGTATGCTATTAATGTTGTGAAATTTCAATTGCGTTTTTTTTCAAAATTTTATTTTTTAGACTGTTTTTTCACTGTTTGGCCTTATTTGTACATATTTTGTCATGAACTTTTCGCATGTAGATAGCCATTTACTGTACAAACAAACTTTTAAAAACATTTTCCGAAAAGATGTATACTTTTTGCAAAAATATTTTATTTCATAATAATTTTGGATATGTTTTATATGGCAAACTAAAAAAAATCATAAAACAAAAATAAAAATAAAAGTCCGAATTTTTTTGTGAAAAAAATTATTTGTATAATGAAGTATGACTACAAGAATAATGTATGTATACACAGCTCATGAAAAAAAAACAACCCAAAAAACCCCAGGTAGTCAGCAAAATTAGTGTCCAACCTTCGCTGTCTTCGCTGGAATCTAGGAAGTCTGTCACTTCCGGTTTTGACGTGTTGGGGATAGGGGGCGCTTCGGGCAGGGACGGGAGTTGTTGAAAACTTCATCCGAAGCTATCGCTGCGTCGGTGTCTTCGTTGCTAGGATTGCGAGGATGATTAGAAGACGCGAATGCTGTTGTGACCTCTGTGCTGTCCATAATTTCCTGCAATAAAAAAAAAACAAAGACAACAAACCACCCATAGGTTTTTATGTTTGTTTCTTTCAAGAAACCCTTTCTTTTCACTAATAGAACTCTATTGGAAATTCCCCAAAAACCCACAATAGATCAGCTTGTCTGGTTATCAAACAGTATTCCCACTCCGCTTTCCTGAGTAGATTATTTCATGTCCATCAATCTCAACTCTTCCTACACCTGCCCACCTCATTTCTGAAACACCTAGCATTTGTATTTTTAATTTATTCATTTCTCGTATCAGATTTTCAAGTTTTTCTTGTTGGTATAATGTACAAACATTCCATGTGGCTATAGTGAGACTTCTTTGTGACGAGCGTTTTTTGTGTCGTATCGTGAGATTGAATTGACGTGTATTTGTTTTGAGAGTCAATGGTGTCCTGGGAAGGGTTAAAATAGACAGTAGTTTTCCGTTGCTTTCTGTCCTTGTTAATACATCTACAGCTACTGTTACACGTACTACATTTAACACATTGATCGTTGACATACTTGTTTGTAAAAACATTTAAAAGAGTGGGTGGTGGTCGGTTTCGAAGACAATGGGAGAGTGGCCGACGGCCAAGCTGAACACTTATCACCCTCTGCTTTCTCCGTCCACCGCGCGTCGGCCTGCGTGGATTGAATTTTAAAATAGACCCATATGCACTACTAAATGGCACACTGAACAGAGTTAGGCGATGACAAACAACATGGGTAAAACGGTTGAAGTTTGAAAATCATTGTAGAAAAGTTAAATCTGTTATAAATGTATCCGTTAAAACTCCTTCCAAAATATTTTAAAATGACAACCACTTCTTCACAAATATCACAATATAAAATTCAAAGGGAATGTTGGAATTATATCCAGTGAAAAATTAAGAATTAACGAGCACAACAAACACACTGCTGCCTGTCAGGCGTACTACACTAAATAAAAAAAAACAGTATACAGAATGAAATAGCAGAGCTCTTCAAGTATAGAAAGTGACCTCACTTTGGTATTGCCACTTCCTGATCTGTAAATTATTTTCAAACTTGGTGAAAAAAAAACCATGGCCCTTGTTCCTCTTCTTATCGCTTTTACGTTAATATATAAACCCCCCCCCCCAAACCAAAAAGAAAAACAAACAACAGTAATGAATGGCCAAACCTTGGCAGGTATGGATGAGTCATCTTTCATGTTCTCAGTGATGTCATCCAGACCCTGGGGCGCTTTCGTAGTCATCGTCGCTTGGAGTCAAACCGAGGTCGTCACCGTAATTGTAATGGATCCACGTCCACAATTCTTTGGTCGACATTGGCTGGGAGAGAAATTATGGCGTGATATTTTTTATTATGCATTAAATAAGTCTAACCACATTCTTATCTCTTCCCTATGGATTGGCATTTTGTTTGTTAAACCATCTGGATTGGCATTTGTTGAAGTCTAACTTCATTCTTATCTCTGGATTGGCATTTGTTTGTTTATCTTACCAAACCATGGATTGGCATTTTGTTTGTTTAAACCATTGTAAGTCTAACCACATTCTTATCTCTTCCCTATGGATTGGCATTTTGTTTGTTTACCCAAACCATTGTATTTATCGCGGACTCTGCGATCCTGAGGCCAGGCGTCAGTCAGTCTCAAAACCAGAAGCCATGGGTCTATGCCTCGACAGGTTGAAAAATTAAGATCGCTATAGCTGTTTCCGGGACAGTCTGGGCAAAATTGAAAATCCTTCCAAAAACCAATGATGTCACCCTAGTTGTGGGTGTGAGTTAAAAATCCCAGAAAAATAAAAACAATTAAACATCTCAGGTGAACCAAATTTTGAAATCCCATCCCAACAACTCAAATGGTACAAACAACAAGCAAAGCACCACAAATAAAATAAAAAGAATTTTAAAAAAGTGACATCCGTGCGGGAACCGAAAGGTGTCGCACCTTACAATTCAATTTCTTTTAGAGAAAGGAATATAGATTAGCATCGCATGGCGCTTACGCTCAATGCAACAGAAGTTCAAATGAGGACATAGGGTAACATTTTCTTGCCCAAGGAAAAAAAAAAAAAATGCCTGAAGCGGAACTGGAATCCACTACCTCTGGATCATCACAATGCAATGTCTTTTAGCCACTCCGCCATATTAGCATTGAGAACTGATAAAGCTTCAAATTCTCTTATCATTCATTCTGTTTACATGCCCAAACTATTTGAGTTGATTTAATTTCTATCTTAGTTCTACGCCATCTGTATTGGTTTGATCCCTTATTGTCGTGTTTCTGATTTTGTCTTTCAAATAATTTGTGTTACTGAAGGTAGAAGATAAGCAGCCCCACGCCTACTTGGTCTAGAGAGGCGTTTGCCAAATCCTGAACAGCATCATGTAGGTCTTGTCCCTGGCACCGAACGAGGTAAAGAAAAACCGCTCCTTCTCCGTGGTGATCTGAATGGCGTTTGGAATGACACGGGCCGTCTTCTCCTTTGTCACGGCCGTGATTTCTTTGCAAGGAATCATAAGCTGGAAAGGAAAGGAAAGGAAAGGAAAAAAACAAAGTGATAAAACAGAGATTTGATTATAGATGGCAATATCACTGTCGACATCAACTTAAAACGATATTCCGGCTTAATGAAAAAGTGTGTCTGAGAAAATGATTGTTAATCTTATCCTGTTATTGTTGTCGGCGTCTTTGCCGTCATCGTAGTCAGTCTTCCCCTCCTCCTTCTTCTTTTTCTTCTTTTTCTTCTAAACAAACATCCAATTCATCAGAGAATCCTTCTTCTTCCTTCCTCTTCTTCTTCTTCTTCTGCTTATGTCCTCCTTCTCTGTCTCTTTCTTCTTCTTCATCTAAAAAAAAAAATCGAATTTTTCAGAGAATTCTACATCTAAAAACAATCCAATTCACAAGAACATTTTACATCAAATAATAAATAAATCAATGGGCCACTTACCGTAGTCTCCCAGTTGAATATTTTGGCGTAGAAACAGATCCAGCTCTGGGAAATGTACATCCGACCTTGAACCAGGATGTCTTTCTGTAGCGGCTTTTGAGTAATCTGTCGACAGATGACAAAAATAAGAAGCAATAAAAGCAAAAACTGAAACTCCTTCACGACCATTATGGATGGCCCCCATAGAGCCAGCACCTATCCTGATTTCTATAGTCGTTAACAATGTCATCTTGTAAAAGCTGAGACACAGATCACGACGTACAAATGAAAAGTCCCTCACCAAACCGACAAAAGCACGGGAATCGCTAGAGAGCTACGCCGTCTGCGGTGGAGGACAAAAACGGATGGCAAAGACGAATCATGAGTGTCATGGCACAGTTTACATGACGATGAGAGCGTGAAGCCAAACGGGTAACCATCACAGTTGCAAAACCCCAAGAGCAGAAAAAGTGAGAGATTGCTTGCCAAATAGAGGAATATTTGGGAACACATTGTACAATTTGAAAATGTTAACAAACCTTAATGTGGACAGGAGAAACCAAAATAGGCTCAAAAGGCGTACAATCTCAAGAAAAACAAGGGTATGATCTCGAAAAAAAGTGTACAATCTCGAGAAAAACAAAGGTACAATCTCGAAAAAAAGTGTACAATCTCGAGAAAAACAAGGGTACAATCTCGAGGAAAAAGTGTACAATCTCGAAAAAAAGTGTACAATCTCGAGAAAAACAAAGGGTACAATCTCGAAAACAAAAAAAAGTGTACAATCTCAAGAAAAACAAGGGTACAATCTCGAGAAAAAGTGTACAATCTCGAAAAAAAAGTGTACAATCTCGAGACAAAAAAAAGGGTACAATCTCGAATAAAGTGTACAATCTCAAAAAAAAGTGTACAATCTCGAAAAAAAAAAAAAGTGTACAATCTCGAGAAAAACAGGGTACAATCTCGAAAAAAAGTGTACAATCTCGAGAAAAAGTGTACAATTGAGAAAAAATGTACAATCTCGAAAAAAAAGTGTACAATCTCGAAAAACATGTACAACCTCGAAAAAAAAATGTACAATCTCGAAAAAAAAAAGTGTACAATCTCAAAAAAAAGTGTACAATCTCGAGAAAGTGTACAATCTCAAAAAAGTGTACACCGAGAAAAGTGTACAGTTGTCAGTGGTGTTACTACCCTTACCCTTCTCTCAATCCACCTACTTTGACTTGATTTACCCACATCCACAGGTAAGGTAATGTCAGGGGTTTTATTACCGTAGAAATTTTCACTTTTGTCGGTACTGCCCTGTAAACAGACCAGGGATCCTTAACGTTTATGCAGTGCTGTCGGAGCTGCCAACCACATGTACAGACGAGGGCAAAGTGGGAGATTGATTGCCATAAAGACGAGTATTTGGGAGAAAAAAGTGTACAATTTGACAAAGCTAACAAAACTTAGTGTGGACAGGAGAAACCAAGAAACGGCTAAAAAGCGTACAATCTCGAGAAAAACAAGGAAACAATCTCGAAAAACAGCGTACAAATCCACTTTTCAGCAGTAGGCAGGCAGCACTGTCATTGTCACCCTCCTGGACAGAACGCTAATCTTGTCAGAGGTTTTACTCCCCCCCCCCCCCCCCCGCCCAAATCCAGCTAATTTGTTTTGATTTGATTTGATATGACCCACATCTACAACTAACGTGATCTCGGGGGATAAGGTAGGATTTTTAATCTTGCCCAGACTGCCCTGTAAACAGCCAAGGGATCTTTGTGCACAGTGCTGTGATATGCACATGGGACCTCCTTTTTATCGTCCATCTCCAATGGCTCTAGATGTCGATCCACCTACCAGGACCAGAAGCATGGGTTGTTTTGCTAAAAAAAAAAAGAGAAAAGAAGCTCGAGAAAATTTTTCAGCCATTGGGCCTTGAAACCCATGACCTTTTGGTTGAGAGGCTGACACCTTGCCTCTGAACCACTGAGTCCCCCCCCCCCATCTCCCATTAT
>JAXRKP010001217.1:72500-75000 GCA_037039925.1 Doris montereyensis
AATAATGGTCTATTCACTGATTAAATATGTGTATGCACCAACAAATAATGGTCTATTCACTGATTAAATATGTGTATGTACCAACGAATGATGGTCTATTCACTGATTAAATATGCGTATGCACCAACGAATAATGGTCTATTCACTGATTAAATATGTGTATGCACCAACGAATAATGGTCTATTCACTGATTAAATGTGTGTATGCACCAACGAATAATGGTCTATTCACTGATTAAATATGTGTATGCACCAACGAATAATGGTCTATTCACTGATTAAATGTGTGTATGCACCAACGTCTATTCACTGATTAAATAATAATGGTCTCACCGACAATCTCTTCCTTGGGCACGTCTTTAAACATCCGTTTGAAGTCATCACTGCGCGACTTGTAGCTGGTGTTGATGATCTGTGAAATCACAAAAAAAAATATAAACATTGAAACGAAATTTTAAACATCGTCCAACGTGACACTACGCGGTGATCTCACGGTGAATTGGTGGCATTGGTGGCCAACCGATTAGGCTGCCGGACTGGGAATCATGAGGTCTTGGGTTCGAATCCTAGCAAAACTACGTCCGACGTTGTGTTCCGTGGGGAAAGCCAGGTAAAACCCATTCCCCGACTAGCTTGGGAGTAAAAGCCAGCGTCATACTAGCGTCCTGGCCAGGAGGTGATTATTCCTCACCTGTTCCCCGCTTCATGCTATTGAAACTGGGATAAGCTTTGGCTCTATTGGAATTCATTCCCTGGTCCACCATATGCGGTGTTTTGTTTCATTGGAATTCACTCCTCGGTCCACCATATGCGGTGTTTGCTTCATTGGAATCCAGGTCGGTCCACCATATGCGGTGTTTTGCTTCATTGGAATTCATTCCTCGGTCCACCATATGCGGTGTTTGCTTCATTGAAATCCATTCCCGGTCCACCATATGCGGTGTTTGCTTCATTGGAATTCATTACCCGGTCCACCATATGCGGTGTTTGCTTCATTGGAATTCATTCCCAGTCCACCATATGCGGTGTTTGCTTCATTGGAATTCATTCCCCAGTCCACCATATGCTGTGTTTGCTTCATTGGAATCCATTCCCGGTCCACATATGCGGTGTTTGCTTCATTGGAACATGCCGCCCACAGTACGGATGTAAAATGGATAGCCAAACGACAGACGTTACAGATGTAAAAGAGTGAAAGAAAAGAAGTAGGAGCTACGGTAACGCCCAGCAACCAACCATTATACTTTGTGGTGGCTTCGCGTGGCACTTGGCCAATCCTTGGGCTCGGACCGGTGATGGTTCAAATCCCAGCAACACTATGACGCGCTTTGGGACAGGCGTTTAACACGCATTTCACGGAAATAGAAATGTGAACGTGTGTGAACGTGTGAAGAAAAAGAGGCAGAATCGATTTAGTAGCCAATGCCGCAACAGATTTCTAAAGTATAGGCGAAGGAAATGTCATTGAACAAGTCAAAGTAGGAAAGAAAAGAGCGGTTACTTCAACTGAGATAACTACCCTAAAAAGTATAAAACAGGAATAGACAGCAGCTACCAACCGAGTACACTCCCTAAAACAGGAATAGGGCAGCAGCGTGCTACCAACCCAGCAACCATAGGACAGCCCAACCGAGATAAACTACACTCCCTAAAAACAGGAAAAGAAAGCGTGCTACCATACACCAACAGGAATAGACGAGATAAACTTTGTGGTGGTTTAGACAGCAGCGTGCTACCAACTGAGATAACTACACTCCCTAAAAACAGGAATAGACAGCAGCGTGCTACCAACTGGCTAAAACTAGATAACTACACTCCCTAAACCAAGCGCTTGCTACCAACTGAGATGACTACACACCTAAAACAGGAATAGGCAGCAGCGTGCTACCAACCGAGTAAATCAAATCAATTGAGATAACTACTCCCTAAAACAGGAATAGACAGCAGCGTGCTACCAACTGAGATAACTATTGCTCCCTAAAACAGGAATAGACAGCCCTGGCCTGGATAAGCCAAAGACTCTTAAACAGGAAAAGACAACGTGTACCAACTGAGTCAGTTTTAACCTAAAACAGGAATAGAGCAGCGTGCTTGAGCGGCGTGCTCCTCCTCCTAAAACAGGAATAGACAGCAGCGTGCTTATGGTTTGAGATAACTACACTCCCTAAAACGTAAGTGGATAACTACACTCCCTAAACAGGAATACTAATTCAACTTAACCCACACTCCTAAAAAAACAGGAATCTAACTACACTCCCTAAACAGCTTAACCACTAAAGGAATGACACGTCAAGCTTCAAGATTTTTGGCATGGCGAGGCAATGGGTGCCAACGCAGAAAAACTTGTCTCTGTTCTTACGGGGCTTTAATATCATTCAATGTCATTTCCTTCACTTTTCACATGCCCCTGGCCTCACTGTTTGTCTTAAGAATATAAGATTCATGAAAGACAGAGCGAAAGAGAGAGAGAGAGAGAGAGAGAGAGAGAGAGAGAGAGAGA
>JAXRKP010001217.1:87500-130000 GCA_037039925.1 Doris montereyensis
GCACGTGCGGGTACCAACAGGCAATGTCATTCGAGGTGAAACTTTCAACTCCCTGGGGAGCATACAGCAGGCCTGCTAGGGCGCTTCGTACTGCCAACACTGACGCGATCTACCTCTACCTATAGCTGGGTACTGAAACATGCACAACTTCACATAGGGAAGCAGGGAAGAGAATCCACTGGAAGGCCAGATCCCGTCCACTACGTGCAGTGATCTCAGTGTGGGGGGGGGGGAAAAGTAGTGTCAAAGAGGCAATGTGTCGGCCTCTCTTTCTCAACCAAAAGGTAGTGGGTTCGAGCCCCGCCAACGGTTGATGAAAATTTTGTCGAGTTTTTTTTCAAACAAAATCTAACCCCCCCCTCACACAGTAGTGATAAAACTGCCAACCACTTTCACACCCCACCTGGTCCAGGTAGGTGAATCGACACCTAGTCCGGTTGGAGACCGACGAGAAAAAAGGACAAAGGCCCCATGGGTCAAATTTGTAACCGCCGTCGGTATCGGCTCAGTCTCTACAGTTCAGTTTAGAGGTGTGAGAACCAGGCGAGACAAGAAATGTATCCACGATCCCTTTTGCTCTGAACCCCTACCTCACACCATGGTGGGGCGGGTGGTGTGGGGTGGTGAGGGGGGCAGGGGAAAAAGGGACGGGGGCGAGGACGGGGGGTGTTCAATGTAAGGGATAGTAGGATAGATTTCTTCCGTCTCACCCTGGAACTACCTATACCATATACTGAGATTTCTTCCGTTTCACCCTGGAACTACCTATACCATATACTAAAGAGATTCCTTCCGTTTCACCCTGGAACTACCTATACCATATACTGAGATTTCCAAGGTCTCACCCTGGAACTACCTATACCATATACTGAGATTTCTTCCGTCTCACCCTGGAACTACCTAACCATATACTGAGATTCCTTCCGTTTCACCCTGGATTCTATACCATATACAATGAGATTCCTCTCCGTTTCACCCTGGAACTACCTATACCATATACTGAGATTCCTTCCGTCTCACCCTGGAACTACCTATACCATATACTGAGATTTCTTCCGGTCTCACCCTGTAACTACCTATACCATATACTGAGATTCCCTCCGTTTCACCCTGGAACTACCTATACCAGTTCAGTTTAGGTGAGATTTCCAAGGTCTCACCCTGAACTACCTACACCATATACTGGAGATTTGGAAGGTCTCACCCTGGAACGGGGGGGGGTATACAATATACTGAGATTTCCCAGGTCTCACCCTGGAACTACCTATACCATATACTGAGATTTCCTTGGTTTCACCCTGGAACTACCTATACCATATACTGAGATTCTTCCGTCTCACCCTGGAACTACCTATACCATATACTGAGATTCCCTCCGTCTCACCCTGGAACTACCTATACCATATTTACTGAGATTCCTTCCGTTTCATCTCCTGAACTACTCTATACCATATACTGAGATTTCTTCCGTCTCACCCTGGAACTACCTAATACTATATACTGAGATTTCCTAGGTCTCACCCTGGAACTACCTATACCATATACTGAGATTTCCTAGGTCTCACCCTGGAACTACCTATACCATATACTGAGATTTCTTCCGTCTCATCTCTGTAACTACCTATACCATATACTGAGATTTCCTCCGTTTCACCCTGGAACTACCTATACCATATACTGAGATTTCTTCCGTCTCAGCCTGGAACTACCTATAACATATACTGAGATTTCCTGGGTCTCACCCTGGAACTACCTATACCATATACTGAGATTTCTACCGTCTCACCCTGGAACTACCTATACCATATACTGAGATTCCTTCCGTCTCACCCTGGAACTACCTACCATATACTGAGATTCCTACCGTCTCACCCTGGAACTACCTATACCATATCGCTGAGATTTCTTCCGTCTCACCCTGGAACTACCTATACCATATACTGAGATTCCTTCCGTTTCACCCTGGAACTACCTATACC
Source organism: Doris montereyensis (assembly GCA_037039925.1). Lineage (NCBI taxonomy): Eukaryota > Metazoa > Mollusca > Gastropoda > Nudibranchia > Dorididae > Doris > Doris montereyensis. The sequence continues at coordinate 89,480 of JAXRKP010001217.1, forward strand.
ATATACTGAGATTTCCAAGGTCTCACCCTGGAACTACCTATACCATATACTGAGATTTCCTAGGTCTCACTCCTGGAACTACCTATAACATATACTGAGATTCCCTCCGTCTCACCCTGAAACTACCTATACCATATACTGAGATTTCCAAGGTCTCAGCCTGGAACTACCTGTACCATATACTGAGATTCCTTCCGTCTCACCTCTAAGTCTAAATGTAGATCTAAGCCAATACCGACAGCGAGTACAGATTTGACCCACTTTCTTTTACGCCGCTAAACCGTAACGTTACCTCGATCAAAACTCAAGTCAGATGTCGGCAGTATTCAACCCGGAGCCGACCATATAATATTATTAGTATAAGTGTAAGTGAAGGCGTGGTTCAAATATGTGACCATCCTGTGACGGTAGAGGTCTATCAGTGTATTCTAATGCGAAGTTATAGCGTTTGGGTGATGCGTTATTTGAGATCAATGTTACGGTGGTGAAAGCAGTAGTTGAGTCAACTGGTAGGTAGGTGTTAGAAATAACTTCTTCGTTATTCCCAACTCCCCACCGCCCGTTTTCAAACCCCGCTCGATTCAAATTCGGTCGGGGTGTGGTGAAGAGGATAACAATTTGGGGTACTGAGTATCTCTCATTCGATTTTCACCGTATTACTATTGGGTATCACTTTCACTTTGCAAATCTCACGTTTCAAGACCCTACGCCCATTTAACGGCAGATTGCCACGTTTGACACGGGAGTCACAGTTGACGCAAATCTCAACACGTGTACAACAGCTTACCAAGGCTATTGTTGTGCTACTTTGAAACACACTGCTTTAGTTGCTTATTGTAGTCGACTCTACTACTACTACTGCTGCGACTACTACTACTACTACTACTACTACTACTACTACTACTACTACTACTACTACTACTACTACTACTACTACTACTACTACTAGTACTACTACCACTACTACTACTACTACTACTTCTACTACTACTACTACTACTACTACTACTACTACTACTACTACTACTACAACTAGTACTACTCCTACTACTACTACTACTACTACTACTACTACTACTACTACTACTAGTACTACTACCACTACTACTACTACTACTACTACTACTACTTCTACTACTACTACTACTACTACTACTAGTACTACTACCACTACTACTACTACAACTACTACTACTACTACTACTACTACTACTACTACTACTACTACTACAATACTACTACTACAACTAGTACTACTACTACTACTAGTACTACTACCACTACTACTACTGTTTCTACTACTACTACTACTACCACTACTACTACTACTACAGCTACTACTACTACCACTACTACTGCTACTACTACTACAGCTACTACTACTACCACTACTACTACTACCACTACTACTACTACTACTACTACTACTACTACTATTACTACTACTACTACTACTACAATACTACAATACTACTACAATACTACTACAATACTACTGTTATTGCTGCCGCTACTGCTACTACTACTACTGTTGCTGCTACTACTACTACTACTACTATACTACTACTACTATTACCACTACTACTACTACCACTACTACTACTACCACTACTACTACTACTACTACTACTAGCTTAAGAGGCCAACACCTAGCCACCGGACAACCGATTCCTCTCACCGTCCTGGAGGCAAAACCGGCTTTCTTGCTGTATGCTTTTGCTTTTACCTTTGACATTTTCCCACGCGTCCACAACTAAGGCGACATCGTGGGAGTTTGGTAGGATTTCTAAACTTGTCCGGACTGGACTGCTGTGTACACGGTCAAGGAACCTCCAACGTGTACAGAGTGTACGAGGGCCTCCTACTTATCGTCCCGTCTCTGATCGGACTAGATGTGGCCAGCCACCTACCTGGACCAGGGCGGAGGAGGATTGGGGGGGGGGCGGAGGAGGGTTGGGGGAGGGGGGGGGGACAGATTTTTAGCTAAAAAAAAAAACTCGAAAAAATTGTTCAACCGTTGGCAAGAGGCTCGAACCCACTACCTTTTTTTTTTGTTGAGAGGCCGACTCCTTGCCTCTGGACTACCGAGTCACTCCCCCTGCCCCATAGGAACAAAGACGAGACAAAAACAAACAAAAAAACAAAAAAACCAACAAACAAAAAAAATTAAATAAATAAAAAAAAAAAAAAATAAAAATAAATTAAAAAATAAATCGTTGGCCATCATGGGGGATTGAACCCGCGACCCCTACGTCGGCATGAAAGAAAAACAAAAAGCTTGCTACCAACCTAGCTAACTACGCTCGCTCAATTCCCTTGGAGGCCAAAGGTTCCTTGTTGTATTTGTCTCACCTTTGTTCCTATGGGGTTTTAGCCTTGTGGTATTTGTCTCACCTTTGTTCCTATGGGGTTTTAGCCTTGTTGTATTTGTCTCACCTTTGTTCCTATGGGCTTTTAGCCTTGTGGTATTTGTCTCACCTTTGTTCCTATGGGGTTTTAGCCTTGTTGTATTTGTCTCACCTTTGTTCCTATGGGGTTTTAGCTTTGTGGTATTTGTCTCGCCTTTGTTCCTATGGGGTTTTAGCCTTGTGGTATTTGTCTCACCTTTGTTCCTATGGGGTTTTAGCCTTGTGGCGTTTGTCTCGCCTTTGTTCCTATGGGGTTTTAGCCTTGTGGTATTTGTCTCGTCTTTGTTCCTATGGGGTTTTAGCCTTGTCGTGTTTGTCTCACCTTTGTTCCTATGGGGTTTTAGCCTTGTGGTATTTGTATCACCTTTGTTCCTATGGGGTTTTAGCCTTGTGGTATTTGTCTCACCTTTGTTCCTATGGGGTTTTTAGCCTTGTGGTGTTTGTATCACCTTTGTTCCTATGGGGTTTTAGCCTTGTGGTATTTGTATCACCTTTGTTCCTATGGGGTTTTTGGCCTTGTGGTATTTGTCTCACCTTTATTCCTATGGGGTTTTGGCCTTGTGGTATTTGTCTCACCTTTGTTCCTATGGGCTTTTAGCCTTGTGGTATTTGTATCACCTATGTTGCTATGGGTTTTAGCCTTGTGGTATTTGTCTCACCTTTGTTCCTATGGGCTTTTAGCCTTGTGGTATTTGTCTCACTTTTGTTCCTATTCGGTTTTTGGCCTTGTGGTATTTGTCTCACCTTTGTTCCTATGGGGTTTTAGCCTTGTGGTATTTGTCTCACCTTTGTTCCTATGGGGTTTTAGCCTTGTGGTATTTGTCTCACCTTTGTTCCTATGGGGTTTTAGCCTTGTGGTATTTGTCTCACCTTTGTTCCTATGGGTTTTTAGCCTTGTGGTGTTTGTCTCGTCTTTGTTCCTATGGGGTTTTAGCCTTGTGGTATTTGTCTCGTCTTTGTTCCTATGGGGATTTTAGCCTTGTGGTATTTGTCTCTGTCTTTGTTCCTATGGGGTTTTAGCCTTGTGGTATTTGTCTCGTCTTTGTTCCTATGGGGTTTTAGCCTTGTGGTGTTTGTCTAAGTTTTTGTTCCTAATGACTGGGTTTATCCGATTTATGAACCTTAGTGACGTAAGAAGAGTTATCCATGAACTTAGTGATTGACTGAATTATAAGTTATCCATTTACTTAACCAAAGAATTATATGTTATCCGAGTTATGAACTGAATGAATGAATTATAAGTTATTCGATTTATGAACCTTAGTGACGTAATGACTGAATTATATGTTATCCGAGTTATGAACCTTAGTGACGTAATGAATGAATTATAAGTTATCCGATTTATGAACCTTAGTGACGTAATGAATGAATTATAAGTTATCCGATTTATGAACCTTAGTGACGTAATGAATGAATTATAAGTTATCCGATTTATGAACCTTAGTGACGTAATGAATGAATTATAAGTTATCCGATTTATGAACCTTAGTGACGTAATGAATGAATTATAAGTTATCTGATTTATGAACCTTAGTGACGTAATGAATGAATTATATGTTATCCGATTTATGAACCTTAGTGATGTAATGAATGAATTATAATTGAATGAATTATATGTTATCCGATTTATGAACCTTAGTGATGTAATGAATGAATTATATGTTATCCGATTCATGAACCTTAGTGGCGTAATGAATGAATTATAAGTTATCCGATTTATGAACCTTACGTCGGAATGAACTGACAGCGTAAAATCATCACAACGCTAAATGTTTCAATTTGTTTGTTTCATTTCTTTAAAGTAACCCTATCCACCATGGCTGTGATCTCAAATTTGGTAAATGACTATTATTTGATATTTCCCCACGACTGTCTAGGTAAAACATCAAGTACATTAAAACATCAATATCTTGCCTAAGTAATTGTAAATATATATTTTTTTAAATATAGTCAATGTGTTACGAAAAGTATCTATATCTAGTACTCTAGATTTGCTGATAGTTTGATTTCTTCCCAAAATCTTAAACCGGTTTTAGGATCAATCTCTCGAAAGAGTTTGTGAAATGCTTCGTTCGGAATAACATTTCAAAATGTTTGAATCGTTTGTTCATTTTTGTTAACTAGCATTAAAATTACAGTTGACTGACCCCGCTATAACATAAATGCCTCTAAGTCCTATTATTTTATTATTGAATTAGGAAGGCCTAAGTTTAAGTCAGATTCTTCCATGTTACTTAAACTCGTATTTCTTTATTTTTTAAACCCCCTAACAGACAGGGTGATAACATTTGTATTTTGCCAAGCACACATAACATACCTAGCTACCTATCAAAATCAACCTAATTTGTGGTCAACATCTTTAAAATGAAACTGAGAAATTTCTTCTTTTTTTTTTTTTTCTTTCTTTTTTTTCCTTTTACTTTTTCTTTTTTTTTTTTTCTTTTCTTTTTACCTCCATACCAAAATCTGACTTTGGCGTTAATGTTCTACAACTGATGAATTGCAACGTTGGTTGTTAAGAGAGTTAGCTCCTTTCCTGAAAGCAATCGCTATGTCAGAACTGAAAGTAAAGGCAGGCAAATCCTGTGGCAATAGTGGTTAGACAAGTTATTGCTTGTCTATTAGGGAACGCACCATTTTGGGGTGGTGGGCTGGGGTTTGGGGAGGAGGGAGAAGGGGGTACAGTTTCAGGGCAAGGGCTAAGTGTGTGTGTATTTGACGACCTGGTTTAGGTTATTCTTCCCATAATGTTCAAGCTGGCCACATAATGTAAATAATATTTGGCCTTTGACAGCTTTTCGAGAAAACAGTTAGACCTCAGTAGTTACGGTAATGTATTCACGGCCCTGTGGCAAAATAAAATCAACACAGAAACAAACAAAAACAGACAGACACAAACACAAACTGTACTGAATCGGATGTATGTGTGTCTGTATTAGTGTATGGATGTATGTGTGTAAGGCTTTCTTTGCGTGTGTGTATGTTATGTGTGTTTGTAAGTATGCGCGTATGTGTACAGACAGCGCGCATATGTATGAGAGTGTGTATGTAAACACGTCAGTGTTTATGCGCGCGCGTGTGTGTGTCCGTCTGTGTATTCGCATGCATTTTGCTTGTATGGGGGTGTGCCTACGAGTGTGTGTGTTTTTGTATGTGTGTGCTGGTGCATTGATTGGTTCGTTGAAGTTTAACCGGTCGACCATATTATGCCGTGATCTCAAGAGGAATTATCAGCTTTGTTTCATTCAAATTTACCCCATCCATCATGTGTGGTATACTAAGGTGAATTGAAAGGAATCAGCCAGACAAAAGATAAGTAGGTAGGAAATAAAACCTGCCAAAAAGAAAAAAAGAAATAAAGAAAAAAAGAAAGAAAGAAAGAAAGAAAGAAAGAAAGAATGAAAGAAAGAAAGAAAGCAAAACAGAAAAAAAAAGAAAGAATGAAAGACTGAATTAAAGAAAGAAAAAAATCGAAAGAAAATACGACAGATAGAAAAAAGAACACAAGAGATAACATAAAGATAATTTGTCTGTTTCACATAGCAGCACCACCCGCCAACAACCCACGATTAAATCAAGATCCATGTCTAGATGCCTATTACTTCATAGGTAGACAGAAGGAAACAAGATGGTGGACATAATAGGAAAAAGTTAAATGGAAGATGAACGTTAGACATACACAGGTAGTGGCCGCCAATCACAGCATATGAAGGACGTCATATGTACAAAAATGATCTGTATCGTTGAAATTTCATCGAACTTCATCCATACCATCGTATGCAGTGATCTCAAGGTTTTAAGAAGAAGCAGCAAGAGGCAACTTGGAAAGAAAACCCTGCAAGACTTTTCCAATTCCACAACAAAATTGATTTACCCACATCAGAAGGTGATCTCAGGATTTTCGGGGTTTGAATTGACAACCAGTTTAAATGTGAAAAAAGTGTTGAAAGGATCATCTTCACCAATGGGACTGCGATCCACCTATCTGGACCTGGGGGGGGGGAGTTTGACTTGGAAAGAAAACCGTTTCTCCTCCTCACCCATCCCAACCCCTTCCTCCCAATCCCCCCCCCAAACACAACAAAAAGATTGATTGAATCAAGGAATGAGATAAAAACAAAACACACACAACTCACATTGCTGTACCACCGTTTTTTCTTCTTCTCGGACTTGGAAGCAGATTTCAAGATTGACTGCGAGTCCAATGACGCTCGACTAACTTCATGGATTGAAGAGCTCCACGAATCAACGGACAGATTCAGGTCCAGAGATTTTTCCGTACATCTGTCTGTAGAATAAGCTTGTGACACACAAAACGACTTTTTTAGTATTGGTATTTGATTTTAAAAATCTTTTCATAAATTCAATCAATTGTAAACTTTGATTAATATCAGATTGCCCGCCAGAGGTTGGCTTAAAATTAGAAATAGATCCTGTCTGGGGAATTCTTTTCTTTCAATGAAATTCACCTGGTCCACCATTTGCTTATCAGTGATCTCAGGGTAAATTTCTTTGAAAAAGATCCTATCTTGGGAATATTTTCTTTCATTGAAATCCACCTTGTCCACCATTTGCTTACAGTGTGGATTTCATTGAAATAAATCCTATCTAGATCCTATCTGGGAATTATTTTCTTTCATTGAAATTCACCTTGTCCCCCATTTGCTTACAGCGTGGATTTCAGCGTGGATTTCATTGAAAATAAATCCTATCTTTGAAAAAAATCCTATCTGGGAATATCTGAGGAATATTTTCTTTCATTGAAATTCACCTTGTCCACCATTTGCTTACAGAGTGGATTTCATTGAAATAAATCCTATCTGGGGAATTATTTTCTTTCATTGAAATTCACCTTGTCACCATTTGTTTACAGCGTGGATTTCATTGAAACAGATCCTATCTGAACATTTTCTTTTTTTAAAATTACCATTTGCTTACAGCTTTCATTGAATAAATCTATCACCTTGTCCACCATTTGCTTACAGCGTGGATTTTATTGAAATAGATCTATCTGGGAACATTTTCTTTTTTTTAAATTCACCTTGTTCTGTTTACCATTTGCTTACAGCATGGATTTCATTGGAATAAATCCTATCTGGGGAATTATTTTCTTTCATTAAAATTCACCTTGTCCACAATTTGATTACAGCGTGGATTTCATTGAAATAGATCCTATCTGGGAATTATTTTCTTTCATTGAAATTCACCTTGTCCACAATTTGATTACAGCGTGGATTTCATTGACATAGATCCTATCTGGGGAATTATTTTCTTTCATTGAAATTCACCTTGTCCACAATTTGATTACAGCGTGGATTTCATTGGAAATAGATCCTATCTTGGTAATTAGTTTCTTTCATTGAAATTCACCTTGTCCACAATTTGCTTACAGCGATCTCAGGGTGAATTGAAAAGAAACAACACGATGAAAGGTAAGTGAACAAGGTAAAGGAAAGAAGTATAACCTACCAGTAACACACACCCGCCAACCCCCGCCAACCCCCCGCCCTACCTAGTGAATGAAAAAACGACCTTTGATGCCATTCAAAACTGGGAGGTGGTGAAATGTGTGTTGAGTTAGTAGTTTCTTTCCAAGGAAAACAATGTTGGTTTGCTAGGTTTCAAACCAAGGACCTTGTGATCGCAAGATCGACAACCTTACCACTAGGCCTACCATCACCACCCCCTACCTGGTGATCTCATGGTGAATTAGAGGAAACAGCAACATAAATAAACATATAAAAAGAGTGATTGCGTGTGTTTCATTGAAATTTACAACATATATATATATATATACCCAGACAAAAGGAAAATATACAAAGATGATGTATATATATATATATATCTGTCAACCTTTTTCAAATAAAAAAAAAAAAGATTCCGGCTCCTGAAGTAATTTCAACTTCACACAAAGGCATATTCAGAAAACAGTGATAAGTTAATAACTCTAGTCTATCAGTTTATGAGAGAAGGAAAAAAACTGCTTTTGAAAATATTCACCTTCTGAACGGTTTTGTCAGATCCACGTTGGCGCACAATTTCTTTACTCACCAAGGATATTATCCAAAAAGCATTCAAAAGGATCTTCTTTACTCTGGATATTATCCAAAAAGCATTCAAAGGATCTCCAAGTTTTTAACTCTACGGATATTATCCAAAAAGCATTCAAAGGATCTCCAAGTTTTTTAACTCACCACGGATATTATCCAAAAAACGTTGAAAGGAACTCCAAGTTTTTACTTACCAAGGATATTATCAAAGAGCGTTCAAAGGATCTCGCGTGCCTGCCTGATGCTGTTCAGGTCGGACATGGTCTGGTCGCCGCACCTGAATGACATCTAACCTTGTCCTGCGCAGACAGCAAGCCGATACCGGCGTCCGTAGTGTCAGAGCCATGGTGGTTGCAGGATCTCTCAAAGGTATTGTGGCACTTCTCCGGCGACCCACTGCGGCTTCCGTTGACGGAATCGTGACTTGGAGACCCCTGGCGTCCGTCTTTCAAATGGCCTTCGATGTGCTCGCTGAAATGAAGAAAAGAAAAGAAAGACATTTAATAAGAGAAATTCGTAGATCTCAAGTGTTATTTTGACACTCCTAGGTCTGACATTACTTTCCTCAGTGATAAACATTTCTTCATCTTTTTCATGGGGATTGGGCAGTTCAGAGGGAAGGTGTCAGTGTCTCAACCAAAAGGTAGTGAGTTCGAGCGCCGCCGAAGGTTGAAAAATTTTCTCAATTTTTTTTCTAGCAAAACGTTCTCCCCTGGTCCAGGTAGGGTGGATCTACACCTAGTCCCACCGGAGACGGACGATAAAATGAAGGTCCCGTGTGCAGATCACAAGACTCTGTGCTTTCTTTCTTTATCAGTTCCCATTCTACCTTTCGGTGTATGGGTTCAGATGCTTGGGATGATATCTCTCCAGGATGCCCTGTCCTGGCATTTTCTGTTTCCTTCCAAAAATGTTAAATGTCTATGCTTCAATGCCTCTTTTATATCTTCTTCCCCACTTTCTCCGAGGTCTGCCTTTTGGTCTTTTACCTTGGGCTTTAGCACTGTATACTGATTTAGCTATTCTATTGTCATTCATTCTGTTTACATGCCCAAACCATCTCAATTGATTTATTTCTATCTTAGTTTTTATGCCATCTGCTTTGTTTTGGTCTCTTATTGTTGTGTTTCTGATTTTGTCTCTTTTAGTTTTCCCTACTACTCTTCTTAGATATTTCATTTCAGCTGCTTGTACTCTACTGTATTCTCTACTGTCTAAGGTCAGGTTTCGCTGCCATAGAGGAGAGTAGGACAATAAACTGTGTTGTATACTGCCATTTTGGTTTTGTTGACAATTCTTGTTTACCTACAAATGCCTTTCCTAGACGGATATATATTGCACTTGCCTTTTTGATTCTCTGGCTTAATTTTCCCTCTGAGTTAATCATTACTCCAAGGAAGTTGTAGCTCTGAACTTGTTCTAAGTTCTTCCTGCCCAATTTAAGATTCTGTGTTTTAACTTCCCTAGTTACTAGCATTGTTTTGGTTTTCTTTACATTTACACTCACTCCTCTTTTAATGAGTTCACTGTTCATAATGTTGATATTCGACTGAAGGTCACTTTCTGATTTTCCAAACAGAACTAAATCATCGGCAAATGAAAGCATTGATATATTTACTGGTTTGAGCTTCCACATACCTACATTCATTTTCTTCATGTTTGAGGATGCCTTTGCGACTGAATCCATAAATGTGATAAACAAAACAGGACTTAGGATACAACCCTGTCTTACTCCTATATCTACATCAAATTCTGCAGATATGTTTCCAGCTACTCTCACTGCACATGTTGGTTTATTTGTAAAAAAATCTAATGGCTGCTCTTAAATTTTGCTCTACTCACCATGTCAAATGCCTTTTTCTAAGTCTATAAAACACAGGTGCAAGTCAATGTTTCTCTCAAGGAATTTTTCTATTATTTGTCTAATTGTAAATATGTGGTCTTGTACACTTTTTCCTGGTCAAAATCCACTCTGATGTTCTTCAATCTGATCCTCTCCTCTTTTCCTTAGTCTCATTTCCTGTATCCTGGCATACACTTTTCCTGGTACACTAAGTAGTGATATCCCTCTATAGTGTTCCCTTTTTCCAGTCGTCTGACACCTGTTTGGATTTCCATGCTTGTTGGCATATTGCATGTAGTAGTTTGTTTGCCTCTCTCCTTTCGTTTTTAATCATTTCTGGATAAACTTGATCTGCTCCTGGGGCTTTTCCTAATTTCATTTTTCTAATAGCTGTTTGGATTTCTTCCATTGACATATCTACATCTTCAGCTGTCTCCTCTGGATTACTTGTTACTCTTACTAATTGATCTTTACTCCTTGTTTCATATGTTCTGGAGAGATTATGTAATTGTTGAAAATACTTTCTCCACGTTTCCATGATTTTGGCTGTCTTCTTTCATTATTTCTCCTTTGTCATTCTTAATTTGTCGTATTGGGCATGCTTTGGTCTTTCTCATGCTCTTCATTGCCCCCCAACCCAGTACAGCTTTTGATTTCCTTGATAGCTTTCTTGAAGTCTTTGTCCAAACTCTTCCCATTGTCTCTGTTTTGCTTTCCTCACTTCCTCTTTGGCGATAGTTCTTTTATCACATGTAATCTATCCTATCCTCTGGCCTCTTTGTTTGCAAGTATTTCTTCCAGGCATCCTTCTTTTCTTTGATCTTAGTCTTGACATTTTCATTCCACCATGCTGTTCTTTTCCCATCTCCTTTAATTTGTTTCCTACCACAGACCTCTTCAGTGCAACTGAGGAGTGTTTCTTCATACATTTGCCACTTTTCTTCTATTGTGCTATCATTCAGATCTATCTGCCTTTCACTGATAATTCTTTTTATCCGAGATTGGTATATATATCTCTTTTACTATTGGTTTATTTAGTTCCAATATTTTGAGTTTAGTAGCTTTCTTCTCTTTTTTTTTTGTTTGTTTTCTTCAGTCAGTAATCTCATTTTGGCAATCACTAGGCAATGATCACTAAATATTTCTGCTCCTGTTTACTCTTGCATCCAATGTACTGTAAAAAAGGAGCTACTAACTATTATGTAGTCTATGATTGACTTTTCACATCTGTCTTCATTTAGTCTTGTATATTTGTGGATATCTTTACGAGGAAAAAATGTTTGACTATTTTCATGTTATTCTTTAGGCAAAAATCTATTAGTCTTTCTCCATTTGGAGAAGTTGTTGTCTCTCCATCTTTACCTATTACTCCTCCTGACGTTTCTATATTGTTGCCTACTCTAGCGTTTAAATCTCCCTAAAACCATTAGTTTCTGTTTGTGTTTAAGATTCCTGCAGTTATTTGTAAATCATTTTCGAAGATATCTTTTTTCTTCTTTAATGGCGTCTTCGTTTGGTCCATAAGCTATTAATAATTTAATTTCTCTTCCTTTTGGTTTAATATTTACCTCTAATAGCCGTGGGCTTATAAATTTCTAACTTTCTAGTAGCTTTTCATGCCTCTTATGCACTAGGAGATGATACCTGCTCTTGCTCTATCTTTGATATCTACTCCTGAGAAGATTAAACTTTTATTTGGTCCTACATTTTTTCTATTCCTTGTCTTTTTTTCTTTGTTTCTGTAATAGCCAAAATGTCTACTTTGAATTTTTACATTTCTTCAACTAATTTTAGCTCTTTTCCATTTATTGCCCTAACATTCCATGTTCCAAAAATCACAGTCCGTATTGTTTCCATTTTCGTCGTTGAAAGGTCAAGCCGGTTATATTACATTTATTTCTCTGCATCAGTTTGGTTTTGGATAAGCATGGGATAAGCCCACTGTACCCTAGGTAGATGGTGGGGCTGTCACCTTGAGGCCCCTACCAGGCCTTGTTATTTTTTGTGTCATGGTTAACTCCCTTAGTCTTTGGGTCAGTCAAGACCTACCTGCAAGGCAGCAGGTTGTTTTCTGTCAGGGTTAACTCCCTTAGCCTTTGGTCAGCCAAGACGGACCTGCAAGGTAGCAGGAGACTTGTGGAGGGTGGGATCATCTACTCCCCGTACAGGTGCTTACCTGTCCACTGCCTGCAAACACTCTGTGCACGTCAAATATCTTGCTTGTTAACAGGGCAGTCCGGGCAAAATTAAAATTCCAACCAAACATCCAGAGGTCACCATTGTTGCGGATGTAGGTAAATCAAATCGTCCCTCTTCATTATAAATTTATGATTAACCAACTTAACGCTTTCAGAATTCCTGTCAGTGCGCATATTTCTAACCTCACCGACATGTTAATCTTACTTTCATTTTATTTAAAGTGTTGTATTTAATTCTCCTTTTCATGTAGACCTTCAGTGTTACTGCTGAGTTTTGTTGGCAGTCCATTCCACAGCCTTACTGTACTAGGGTAAAATGGATACAGGTGACAATCAATATTTGAAAATGAAACCATGTATATGTTTGACAGCCTGATCTGGTTGTTCTTGTAAGTATTAAGTTAAAAGCTGAGAAAATGGGATAGAAGTTGAAGGTTCATGTCTCTTACTTTTCCTTTTCTTTGCCGTCATAATGACTTGACTCTTGAACCTTTCTCTGTAACGCTATGACTCAGCTCTGTCTGACTGGAATTGAAGTCTTTGGACCTGCGGCTGAGAGGGGAGGGGAGGGTAGTAAACAAACTCAGGTGATTTTTAATTTAAATCATTGAGAGGTTGGGCCTGTCGTTAATCATCCATATATTTATATTATACACTTGTCTCAAGTTCCATTCCACACACAAATTATATAATATAAAAATACCTATATATATATATATATATCCTACACCAAAATCTGAACGTGAGAGATTTTGTTTTACGTCTCAAATGGAGGTCTGATTTTTTGTCTCTAAATAAGTGATTGTAACGTGTTTGTCATGTAGTGTGTCTCAATTTAATGTCCATTTTCCCATGGCCAGTTTTGTCATGTGTGTGGCATTACCCAGTTCAAAGAATTTCAGTGGCATCCAAGTGTTATTTCAGGACAGATTTAAAGCAAACACTTTTATCAAAAAAATGTTTATCTACAACTACAATATATTGTGTATGGCTAGTAGATCTACAGGCCCGTTTACAAACAAAATGAAACACATTGTATCCGTTTCAAGATTCCCATAAAACCGTCTTTGAATGGGCCAAAAGACAGCCTAATTCCGCAGCCTGAAGATCACGGGAACTCACGGGCAAAGGTTTAACCCCCTTTGCGGCCCAGGAGACAAACGGGAGATATCGACAGTTTACCTTCTGAAGGGATATTATTCAAACAATGCAAATGTTTTACAGTGCAATTATGTCCCATTTTGATTATCATCACCCATTCCCCCATATTTATTTTTATCCAAATTCGGTTTCTGTGTTAGCAAAACATTGATTATTACACGTGCATTAGTGTCCCACGTTTTACATTGCACTGTACACGATCTAGAGTGCCAGTTTCACGACGATCATGAACCAGACATCCATAATAAGTGTGAAAGCAGGCGTCGAGCCAGACTTTGCTCGTCCAACTAACAATACAGTATGGTGTTGACACAGGGCAACGGTGTGAGAAAGCTGTGCACTGTCCTGTCTTTTAGTGCCCACCTCAGCCGTCAATCGCAAGGGTGGACACGAGATGTGAGGTAAGACCCATCACGCCTTTTGATTACGTTGTTTATCTATCTACCATCCAAGGAAGATCGATTGTGAGTGTGAGTGACATCTTTGATGAATGCCATCTTATTTTTGATCAACTGGTCCTGTGGCTAATACTGCATTTTATCACTCACAGATGGGCTTGCAAAATATGTTCAAACTGCTGAGGAAAAACCAAAATCGCTAGGTCCCCGCCAAATCGGGACGATTTTACAATCCACCGAGACTTCCCGGTTACAGAGGTTCCACTGTGTATCAATTCCCATAAATTCACGTGATATCATCTAGTTTTATGGAATCAAAAATATTTTAAAATGCTGTATATATATACTTATTTTTTTATTATAATGACTTTAGACATCTATGACGTAAATTCATGATGTCATTAACAGTAGTAAGAAATGACAAAAAAATATGTGTTTAACTTACTGTTTTAAACCTGGATGGGGTGACCTTCTTATATCCATCCCTCAGTGAAAATTCCAAATTTGAACAAATCGCACTGAAATATTTCACTCCCGGCTTGAATTTCTTAGTAAGAATTTTATCGCACCACAACATTTCAATGCGTCCATGTACATTTCCATGGATAACAACAATTCCCAACTTGACGACTTGAAGCTTTTTTATCTTCAATTCAAAATTGTTCCAACATCACCAGCAGGATTGTAACTGCCTGGAGTTGATTACTTGAAGTTGCAAAACTCTTTTCTTTTTATTTTTAAGTTGCCTAGCTCTAGATTAAATATGATCTAGTTAAAAATCTGCTCTCTTTTTCTGATGAAGGGGTGCCAACTGTATAGAGATGAAAGTTGTGATAAAATTATTTTACAATTTATAAAAATGAGTGGAGTGTAAATGTATGCAATTTTATGATGTATACAATCATAATATAAATGTCAAATATGGCAAGAGTCAGTTACAAGCCTTCTGGAAGAACAAGATGAAAATGGAGGATTCATTTTAAACAGAACGTTGTTTGATCTTAAAATATGTAGTGTGTTTTTAGGATTTATAATATATTTATAACCAATTTAGGTAATTAAAAGTTAATTTAACATGTTTTCCTTCATGTTTGGTCATCATATTGGGGAAGTTTTCCGTAGTCAGGCACACCATTCAATTTTCAAGGGGACGAGTAGCAGAGTGCTTTGGGTGAGGGGAGAGGTTCTGTCTCGAATCGAGGTGAAAGTCACTGTAATTTAAAAATTCTAAATTTATTTTTAATGTTATGTTGAATTTTTAAATCTCTCTGCTGATCATTACACTTACAGTTTACTATGTTCACACTTGATAATGTTTTGGATGGCATGTTTGTAAACATGTGAATAAGACAACGCGGTTAAGTTTATCACATAATCAGATGCTCGACAACGATGAATGGTTGGCTAGATGCTGGATGTAGATATCAAGGTTGCATCACATATATATTGAACGTGATCACCTGAGTGGGTTTCTTTGTAACGTACTACATAATCTTCCAAGAACCTACTCAGATATAATATGTACATGTATACATATACAGTACAGTCTGCATGTCTGTAATACTTTTACTGTGTGTGTTTGATATTTATAATCTGTATCAATCTGTGAGTTTTGAAACACACTCAGGGTCTCTCTGATATATTCTCTATATACGTCATTGCAAAATATATCACTATGTAGAGGAGAAACATAATTCTGTAATATCTATCATAATCATGTACATGTATATATATACACTATCGGGTTGTCCCATAAATCTCTGCCGCTCTTGTTTCTCTGTTTCTTATAGTACAGTTGCTGTCTGTCTGTCTGTTCCTGTCTGTCTGTCTGTCTGTCTGTATGTCTATATTTAAATCACATCTGACAATCTCTCTCTAAAGAACACAATGGCCAGTGTTCTCAGTTTTAAGCTCTCTCTCACTAGATCAAAAGAAATCTTCTAGATGTCTGTCTAAATCTCTCGCTCTCTCTCTCTCTCTAAAGACATCTGGAAATTTTCTACTTCTGATCTCTCTCTGATTTCATGATATCAATAGATGGTTTTCTGTTATGTTGCAGTCTCTTATTGCTGCATTTGGCTCTCTACAAAGACTTAAATGGTGTGCTCCAGCTAAGAAAGTCTCCAGTGATTCTATGGAATCATGCTTAATTATTCAAGGCATTGTTTCATAAGTTTCAGACAGGGTAGTCTGTTTATCTGTCTGTCTTTGTCTTTGAATATAAGGTCTAGACATTGCTTTCCTCTCCTTGGTCTGGGCAAGACTGCAACTGAATAAATTCCTCAAGTCATTGCTAGATTTAATCAATCAATTAAGAAATAAAATCAATCAAAGATTACACGTTTCCTTCTCTCGTTCTATTCATATAGATCTACTCACTCATTCTCTTTCAACTTCTCGTGCAAAAATCTCAGCTAGCTGTAAAAAAAATGATACTTTTTTCTGTTCTGAATCTATATCACATAATAAGAATTTCTCTTCCTTTGTTATGGAAAAAAAGCTCTTGTTCAACTGCCTAGATTCTATTTGAAAACAAAAGATTACAATAACTAATCAGAAATACCCAGAATGGCATTTAATCTCATGTATCAGTACCAGTGACGGAGACTCGAGTTTGTTGACTCTGTTTCTGTGTCTCTATATCTGTCTGTATGTCTGATATGCAGCCTCTATTTTCTATCTCTTTCTCTACGGTAGTGGGTTAAAACTTACTCCATCTCTCTTTTCTACCTTGTTGACACGAATAGCAGATGATCGGATGATGACAATACAAGAGCACTTCCTTGTGATTGCGTTATCTGACGTTTCTCTCTCTTCGTATATTGTCTGTCTGTCTCTATTTTATCATGTTTGCGTTATCTCTCTAAAATGCAGGGTAGAACATGCCACAAAACGACTCTTTATACAAGTGTGTTAATTAATTGTTGACACATCTCAAAACGAAGCAAAGAGCCAAGTCTGACGTGTTCCTCCATATCTCTGTGTCTTTATGCCTAACTACAATGAGCAATATTATCATTCATTTGGGTGTTCTCTTCTCTCTCACTGTTGTCTGTCTGTCTGTCTGTCTGTCAAGATGTGTGTTCCGTAACAAATCCATTTAGTGTCTAACTGGTTGCATAGCAGCCAGATGGATTCATTTCGCTTGAAAGAAAGGCAATTTCCGAAAATATCTCATCTAGGATCTAGATTTTAAAATCGTATGGGAAAAAATCGCCTGTTACCTTCCTGTGCCTACAATTAATTAATACCTACGGATACAAAAACAAACCCCCCGACAAATACAAATAAAATACAACCCAAAATTTTCGCGATCATCCTATCTTTCTTTCTTTATCTTTGAATTACCGTGAAAGTGAGCACATTTTGTTGTTTTTCACGCTGTTTCGTGACCCCAAATATGTGGAACCACCTAGAATTGACTGGTGGTCACTTCGACCGCAGGTTTGTTTGAGTTACAGGTATTAAGTTTTGGTCATGTCCCCTCCATTGTTGGAACGTCTTTTCTAGTGTGATGTCAATTTTAGGTCCCCCCACCCCACCCCAGCTTGGAAACCCCCCCCCCAATGATGCTTGATTTGAAAGCGAAATCAGATGAGAGAGGGAGATGATATCGTAATGTGAGCGGGGGTTCAAAATCAAAATTGATAGAGAGGGGGATGAAAAAGATTTGTTCATTTCGTCTCTAATTTTACTCTTTTCCTATCGTCGTCTGTGTCTCTGTCTATGTTTCTTTGCCTTTGTTTGGTCTTCCTGTTTTTCTGTACTATGTCTGTCTGTTGTTCTGTCTGTCTGTCTGTCTGTACCCTAGGTAGATGTCTATCTGCCACATTTGTCCCCCTCCAGTCGTTGTTATTTTCTGTCTTTGTGTTAACTCCTTCTGTCTTTGGACGGTTCGGGAGGTGCCTGCAAGGCAGCAAGTTGTTTTTCTGTCTGGGTTAACTCCCTTAGCCTTTGGTCGGTTAAAACCGGCCTGCAAGGCTTCTGAGTTGTTTTGATGTCCAGCGTTAACTCCCTCAGCCTTTGGTCGGCAACTGTCACTGCCCAGCATCATTTCTAAAACAATCGTATAAAATGAAAGAATCGATACTGAGCCTTTGTTATTTGTATCAATGGCAATTGAATGAACTGTTCCATTCAGTAGTGTAATAAAAGAGTTTAATCCCATTTGTGGTAAAACTGCCTTCTCACCCGCCCTTAACAAATGGAGTACATTTTTAAAATGCATATGCATGTATGTATTAGGTAATACAATATAAAAAATACTATTATACAATTGTATTTTCATAGCTCGGTTGCAGTAAACGATTATTTCTTTAAACTAATTTCTTTACATTTTATTATCTCTCTCTTGTCTCTCTCTCTCTCTCTCTCTCTCTCTCTCTCTCTCTCTCTCTCTCTCTCTCTCTCTCTCTCTCTCTCTCTCTCTCTCTCTCTCTCTCTCTCTCTCTCTCTCTCTCTCTCTTTCTCTCTCTCTCTCTAGTCTCTCTCTCTCTATTCTCTCTATCTATCTATTATCTATCTCTATCTATCTATCTCATCATTCTCATCTCATTCTCTCTCTCTCTATCATTGTCATCTCTCTCGTCACTCACACACACACACACATCACACACATGATTGTCGTTGTCTCTTCTCTCTATCTGTTCCCTCCCTCCCTATCCTCCCTCATTCTCATCATCTCTCATCTCTCGTCATCTTATCTTATCATTATCATTATCTTTCTCTTCTCTCTCTCTCTCTGTGCTTGATTGTTTCTCTCTCTCTATGTCTCTCTCGCTCTAGTCAATTTCTTTGGCATGTTATCTTTTCTCTTCCGATTTGTTTGTCTCTCTCTGGATACTAGCAATTGGAATAAAAAATCTGATTCTCTCTTTATACACACATTTATACTTATATATAGATATGTCTATTTTTATATTCCATTAGATCACCTTCATCCTCCACACACACACACACACACACATACACACACACACAAACATACACACAATCGACGCCACAAAACCCCCAAAACTACTTCACACAGAAACATTTTGATTTTTTTTAAGGCAACCTACGTACCTGTAAGTTCAGTGATACATGTCATCACTTTCAAACGCCCACGCGTTTTGACGATTTCAGTGTGATGTAATTACTGAAAGCAGGTAAATTGAAGGTCAGGCATGAATACAAATTACCGACGATTGGCAGGACGAAAAAATACAGAACAGCAATTGGTAAAAACATAAAAATTTAAAAAAACTTCAACAAAAAAAAAGCAGCCCCTATCTCGCAGTCAGCCTCTATACATTGATTGTACAAAAACGTAGTCACGACAGGAAGTCAGCCTCTATACATTGGTGGTACAAAAACGTAGTCACGACAGGAAGTCAGCCTCTATACATTGGTGGTACAAAAAACGTAGTCACGACAGGAAGTCAGCCTCTATACATTGCTGGTACAAAACGTAGTCACGACAGGAAGTCAGCCTCTATACATTGCTGGTACAGAACGTAGTCACGACAGGAAGTCAGCCTCTATACTTGGTTGTACAGAAACGTAGTCACGACAGGAAGTCAGCCCCTATACATTGCTGGTACAAAAAACGTAGTCACGACAGGAAGTCAGCCTCTATACATTGGTGGTACAAAAACGTAGTCACGACAGGAAGTCAGCCTCTATACATTGGTGGTACAAAAACGTAGTCACGACAGGAAGTCAGCCTCTATACATTGGTGGTACAAAAACGTAGTCGACAGGAAGTCAGCCTCTATACTTTGGTTGCAGAAACGTAGTCACGACAGGAAGTCAGCCCCTATACATTGCTGGTACAAAACGTAGTCACGACAGGAAGTCAGCCCCTATACATTGGTGGTACAGAAACGTAGTCACGACAGGAAGTCAGCCCCTATACATTGGTGATACAAAAACGTAGTCACGACAGGAAGTCAGCCTCTATACTTTGGTTGTAAAAAAAAACGTAGTCATGACAGGAAGTCAGACCCTATACATTGGTGGTACAGAAACGTAGTCACGACAGGAAGTCAGCCCTATACATTGGTGGTACAGAAACGTAGTCACGACAGGAAGTCAGCCCCTATACATTGGTGATACAGAAACGTAGTCACGACAGGAAGTCAGACCCTATACGTCGCTGGTACAGAAACGTAGTCACCTCAGGAAATGTAAACGGCGCAATGGCAAGAGGAAGAAAGTCTGTACGAGAAAGAAACATCGGTGGTCGAGTGGTTAGGCTGTCTGATTGGGGAAATCATGAGGTCCCGGATTCTAATCCAGGCAGAGCCGGGCCCGACATTGTTTTCCTTGGGAAAGACACTTAACACACATTTCCCTATTCGACCCAGGTGCAAAATGCATATAAGCGCCACCTTGAGAATATATAAAAGCCTGCGTCAGACTAGGGTCCTGTCAGGAGGTGATTATTATCTCATGGGTAGCTTTGCGCTACAGAAACCGTGATAAGCTCCGGCTTTATGGGCCGTTACGGCCTTGAAGGGACTTCTTTTTATTATTTTTACTTTTACAGAAACGTAGTCACGACAGGAATCGTGAACGGCGCGGTGGCGAGGGAAAGAAAGTCTGTACCAGAACGAAACATAACCGAGGTGAAGGTATAGTTTAAACAAAACCCAAAATAATCTCTAAGACAGGCGGCAAGCACTGGTGAAGCCAGGTGTAAACTATAAAGGCTAAGCCCCACCTTTAAAAAAAATCGTGATTACAAGCCATGTAAAAAGAGTTATTAGTTTTAATCATTATTGTAATTTTCAACTTTCATTCCGAAAACATTGCGCTAGTTACATACGTATGCAAATAACCATCGGTAGAGACCATTCTGACCTGAGCACTACCTAGAGACAATTCTCTCACTCTCAAACCATTAGCCAATAAAAGGAAAGGAGGGTTTTGTTTCCCACGGCTCTTGCCGTTGTAATCCTTATGTAATCGTATTAAATAGTGTAATACGTTTACACGAGATAGAGAAAAATCATCATCGAGGCCATGGCTAAAAATGCTGGTAATGGGGCTGTAACACCTCCAGCCCCAAATTATGCTTTTCAAATGGTGCAGGGTGCCCTTGAATAAAGGACGCTTGTTATCGTGGTATCGTGCATGCCGAAATTAGGCCGATACGCACATGAGAGCGAGAGGTTTCAAGGACTTGCCCAGTGACCTAGATCTAGATCTAGTAACGTTTTGCCCCGACTCGACAAAGGCAAACTCTTGACGAGCGAGATAGCTAGAGAAGGAATTAAGCTAAAGAGAAGAATTAGGAAGATTTTTCGACCTCTGACAATTTTACCGTTACTGTAGTGTATGCCTAGATCTAGATCTAGTTTTGCCCACTTGTGGTATGAGTATAACATATGAATTACGCTGACCACCTCTTAAGTTAGTCTTAAGTATAAATTTGAACTCTTTCAGTAGAAATGAAAAGCATGATGTGATCTGTGCAATATTTTGTACAGCTTATAGATCTACATTGTACAACAGTTATTTACATTATTTTACAACAAGCTCTTGAAAATAGCCACATGTCTCACACAGGCCTAGCTTCGCCACTGGCGGCAAGACGGTGTTGCCAATCAACCAGCAGTTCATAATACAGTTGTTGGAGAGAAACTTCCTTTTTATCCTGAAGTGAAAAGCTAAAAATAATTGTTGTCAAAGAAAATCAAAGAAAACTTGTCGTAAAGTTGCGCACCAATATGAATATCCCAAAATTTCGTCTATGTCGTCACAATTCAACGGTCAGTTAGCGTATACATTAAACATGCGTGACACATAAAACTTTAATAATCTTCTCATCTTTAAAAAAAAAAAACAGCTCAGAAGTTTCCGCGTGAAGGTTTTTTTGTGGTAAGTCAATTTCTTATCGGTTCATAATAATAAAAACAACACGCTACTTCGTTTTTTTCTTCTCAACTTTATCAATTTCTACAATCACAATAATGTAGCCTACATCATGTTCAGTGTCGGCAAAAATGCACGGCCACGGATGACAACAAAATCATGCATTTTTGTGCGAAGTTGCATTTGACGGAGTCAGGATAACTTAGATCTATATGCCAGACACATACACATACTCACACGCACACGACCACCCCCTTCTCACACCCCCACACTGAAACACACGTGCGTGATCGATTTTGTAACTGGGACGAGGCAAACAAAGATTATCAAGTGTATTTTTCCACAGGAATCGGCTCTCTAAATGCAACAGATGAAAAACGGACTTACAAAAATCTGTTGTATTTTGGCGAAATTAAGCCAGCTGTTGTTGCATTTTGAGCAGGTAATTAGCGTTGTACAATTCGGTTACATGAAAACAAATCGTGCATTATGACAAATCGTGCATTATGACAAATCGTGCATTATGACAAATCGTGCATTATGACAAATCGTGCATTGTGACAAATCGTGCATTATGAAAAATCGTGCATTATGACAAATGGTGCATTATGACAAATCGTGCATTATGACAAATCGTGCATTGTGACAAATCGTGCATTATGACAAATCGTGCATTATGACAAATCGTGTATTATGACGAGTCGTGCAATTTGGCGGAGACTACTGTGTCGCATGTATTGCATGCGAAATGTGGGTGCACAATGTCGCAAAAGTTTAGAAGCTTTTGAAATGTGGATAATTATAATATAGAAAAATATTGAAAATTCTCTGAACAACAAATTAAAGTAACAAAATAGAAGTTCTAGTGAAAGTTGGGAAAGAAGAACTTGCAAATGCGTTTTGGCCATGTGTGGAGACAAAATGGACTGGAAAAATAGCAACATTTGGATTGATAGAAGGGACAAGAAGCCCGTGGCAGACGGCACCACATACGTAACGGCGTTGGACAAGCAAATAAAACACGTCCGATGTCATCACCAAATCGGATTTTACGAGAAGCGCTGAAAATGATGATGATGATGATGATGATGATGATGATGATGATTATGGTGATTATGATGATGATTATGATTAGATGTAAACCTATTCAGTCATCACACTGTGTGATGTTAGAAGGAAAAACAAAAAAATGGAAAAGAAAGGAGAGTGGAGAAGAATGAAAATAAGTAACGATAAACACAGATAAATGACAGAAACAACAAAGAGATGGGTAATTTTACGGTTTAGCGGCGTAAAAGAAAGTGGGTCAAATTTGTACTCAAAGTCTGTGTCAGCTTAGATCTACATTTAGAGGTGAGACTGAATAAATCTATCCACAATCCCTTACCCTGAATCCCCTACCCCCACACCATGATGGGGTGGGTGGGGTGGGGGTGGGGGGTGGGAAAGGGCGTCCAGGGAAATGGATTAAGGATATGTTTCTTCATTCTCATCTCTAAATGTAAATCTAAGCCGATACCGACATCGAGTACAAATTTGACCCAGTTTCTTTTACGGCCGCTAAACCGTAAAATTACCAAGATATATGACAATATGAAGTATCCGGGTATCTGTATCAAACACAAAGGGGAGTAGGTGGAGTGAAATCAGAAGTGATAAACGACGATAAGCGATGCAGTTTGTCGTACCGGTATGCTGAGAATAAGATAGTGTTTATCGCTACTGCACTTTGAACACATGTTAAACATGATTTTTTACCCGGAATATGAATCTTTAAAAAAAATAATTAAAAGCCATTCATTAAGTAGGGAGAAGAAAGAGAGAAAGAGATAGAGAAAGAAGAAGAAGAAGAAGAGGAAGAGAGAGAGAGAGAGAGAGAGAGAGAGAGAGAGGAGAGAGAGAGAGAGAGAGGAGAGAGAGAGAGAGAGAGAGAGAGAGAGAGAGAGAGAGAGAGTGTGTGTGTGTGTGTGTGTGTGTGTGAGAGAGAGAGAGAGAGAGGAGAGAGAGAGAGAGAGGGGGGGGGGGAGAGAGAGATAGATAGAGAGAGAGAGAGAGAGAGAGAGAGAGAGAGAGAGAGAGAGAGAGAGAGAGAGCGAGAGAGAGAGAGAGAGAGAGAGAGAGAGGCGAGAGAGAGAGAGAGAGAGAGAGAGAGAGAGAGAGAGAGAGAGACAGAGACAGAGACAGGGCAGAACAGAGAGACAGAGACAGACAGACAGATAGATAGACAGCCAGACAACGAGCCAACCAAGACAGACAGAGACAGATAGACAGCGCCGGACACACAGAACGGGTGTAATTATTTAAAGACCAAGCAAGTGGAAGACAGAAAGGAAGAAAAAGAGCGATAGAAAAAAAACAGATAAATGAAGAAAGAAAAAAAACCCAACAATATACAGGACAGGCCCCATGGCTGATGAAGATCGATGCTCCATGTTTAGAGGACACCGGATTCAGATGCCACCCACTGATCGTGTTCTGGCTGGCTGCTGAAGAATGTAACGATTTCATGTTCCTGACTTCGTTGATAAACATTAAATGTTCTACATGTACCAAACTGTATGCAATTTTTCATTTTATTCTTCAACAGAATTGTATCTTAAGCTATGATACCTCATATTCAATTTTTTTGTATTTTTAAGTTTTATATAGATTTTCCGTTGTTATGCAGAAATGGGCATTGTTTTTATTTCGAAACTCACTCTAGGCTTGACTTTGCTCAATGTTTGTAGCCGATATCGCTTTATCGAATAGTTGGATAGTAATATCATTATACGCCTTTTTTTCTATGCTGACTGAAACAAAAGCTGACGGTGGTGTCAGAACCACACCGATTGCCCATCAGTAATAATTGCTTTTCGTTATAATAGGACAACTTAATGATAAACATCGTGAAATGTCTTTGTAACTCTGAAAAAATATCATTTAAGATTCAACATTAATATGACTCCGATTCCCCAAAGAATCGAGTCTGGGATATCTAACCGTCTACATTCCTTTTCTTGGCGTCAAGGAAAACAAACATGGATTCCGACGAAGAACAAGCCGATGTAAGTTTCTTATCATTATTTTTAGATACTCGATTTAGATCTGATCGTATTTTTAGACCGTCTATGAATTAACATTACATTATGTAAATTTGTTTATTAGAGATTTAATACTAAATGCTGGGCAGGTGTACGGAATTCTTTAGTCACAGCCCTCGATCAAAAAGAATCTGCCTGCTGGATTTTTTCATCTAGAGATCTTTAGACTTAGAGCTAGGCTAGAACGAGCTCTTGATATACCTAGATCTAGCTCTTGATAGATCTAGCTCTAGATCTAGATCTAGCTCTTTATTTAACATCTAATCTCTGAAAATTGTTTTTTTCTCTCAAAATCTTAATCTTAGATTAGATCTAAATCTACACACACTAGATCTAGCTCTTTAACTCATTAGTGTGCAGATTCTCAGATCGAAGACGCTAGCTTAGATTCATTATCCCCACCAGATCGCCATGGTATTTTAACCCAAGTAGAGTTCGCGGTGTTACCAGAAGTGACCTTATTTGCATGAAAAAACAAGCGTATGCAAGGGGTGAAGCTAGGATTTAGACTTAGTTTGAATAATTAGCTTTCTAGAATTAGCACTCTAAATAAGTTAACAAAAATAGGTTTGCCGAGCCTATCTGATCGTTGACAAAGAAGGTGTTACCGACGGCGGGTTTGGCCAGGTTGAACAATGGGAAGCAGCAGGCGGGCTCCAGGTATGGCCAGGCTAAATACAACAGGCTGTCTAGCGTGAAACGGTTTCGGCCATATTAAACGTAACGAGTTAATCTAGATTTCCATCTTGATTAGGATTTGAGTAGATAGTACTTAACCCAAGTAGAGCTAGCGGTGTTACCGGAAGTGACCTTCTTACAGTGAAGGGTTGCCCCAGCCACTTGCATGAAAAAACGAGTGTGAGCTAGGATTTAGACTTAGTTTGGACAATGAGTTCACGTTTACAGATGATAAAAGACCTATAATGCATGCATTTTCTATAAGTTGAAAGAATAAGGAATGCATATTGAGCTGTTATTGCAATAAAAGAAACTTAATCTAAGAATTAAACATTAGCAGCGATAGCCGTGTAATCAACTTAGACTTCTCACGAAGTGTGTTGGATGGGAAAGCGTCACTTTGACAAATGATAACGAGGCTATCGGGAAAGCCACGAGCTTAAAATAAATTGTAATCTCATTGGCTGTTATTTAACTATGAACTCAAAAGTCAAACTATGTCATAAACCATGTAAGGAAAGTGGAAATTTCCATTCAAGAAGCCTAGGTGTCTGGCCCTAATTATAGTGCCTGTGTGCTTCCCCTGTCAACGACGGCGGCCCTTAATGTAGGACCTGCACTTTTCCGGGCGGACAGCAAAGCGTCCTTTATTTAGGGCCGGCGCTTTTCTTGGGTTAATATTAGAGATCCATATCTAGAGAAATCTAGAGTAAGTAAAGTAAAATTCCTTCAAGGCCGTTATAGCCCATAGAGCCAGAGCTTATCTCGGCTTCTAGCGTGAAGCAAAATAGGTGATAATAATCACCTCCTGGCCAGGATGCTAGTTTGACACAGGTTTTTTAGTGCTTGTACCCATTAGCACCTGGGTAGAGTTGAGAAAATGTGCGTTAAGTGTCTTTCCCAAGGAACATAACGTCGGACCCAGCTTTTACTAGGATTCAATCTCGGTACCTCATGATCCCCACTCCGGCAGCCTAACTACTCGGTCAATGATACCACTATAGAGATCTAGAGCTAGTACACTATTAAAATAATCTTTTGCATTCTTTTTTTGCCATTAATCTTACCTTTGAGTCCTTTATTTACTGAAAATCCTCCTTTTTTCCTTTTAACTTTAGCTTTTAAAAACAAGACAAACACTAATTTAGGTGAGCTAGCTTTAAGAGATATTAAATAAGAACGGACAAGAAAAGCATTCGAATCTACATTCGAAAAAACAATAAACAATAATATAGACCTATAAAGATATGTTTTAAAGTTTTACAGGTAACAATGGCAATGATAGATTACAAACTCTACGTTATGTATAGAAGACGATCTAGTTAAGTTAAATCATGTAAATTTTTATGTAAATGGGGGTCAAGTTACATGATTAACTTTAACTTCAATGCAATGCTGTATATAGATCTTACATCGTAAGGAGTAGTGATTTATTATCAGTACCCTGACAGTTGATCTACTATTTATTGAAATTAAGATTTTATCTGGATTTGCCTATAAAAAGTATAACGCGAAGATAACTTCACTTTTTGAATGCGTGACAACCTGGCTTATATCGAAAGCTATGATATTTATTATATTTTTTTGTAACCTTTTCGTTGAGCCAATGAATAATAGAATAGTTGAAACAGGGTACGGAGTTCCGTAGTCTGAAACGCTGGCATTAATTATAACGTCTATAAGCCATCACTGACCCTGAACCTCCCCCATCAGAACCAAGCGTAATTGATAGATGTTAACATAATGGCTGGGTCCCGACTGTGAAACTCCCCCAAAACAGATGCATTTTAGGGAATTTCTTTTCACATATCATATATATGTGGGAAAAGCTTGGCTTCACGCCATCAGGAACTCAGAGGGAGATTAGGATGCAATAAATGGTGCACATGAAGTAACCGATTGCTATACAACTAAACATGACAGTGGTAGAGACGATGTGATAAATGTTAAATAATGGCTGAGTCCTTTAAAAATCTTTTTCTTAATAATGTTCAACGAATTTGAAATCATCTTTACAGAGCGCATGGCTGGTTTTCTTCCCGGTGTAAGACTCAATTTTATTTTCTTAAATTTAATTGCAAAGAAAGAAACAAACATGTAACGCCTTGTCGAATAGAACAATCCTTCCCTGCTTTTAAGCTTCATTCCGTGTGAACCCACGACTCTTCCAAACCTCTCATATTTCCCTTTCCTGCATCCATTTCTGCTTCATCCCATGCTTTTCACTCACTTAATGTCGGACATTTTAGAGGTGACCAATTAAGAATTGACCAGGGGTTTGGGCATATTTTTAAAAAAATCACTCTGTGTTAGTTTTTAATTTTTCTAATTAGAACATCAAAGATGCAAAGAGATTTTTTTTTTTGGTGAAATCTCAGAGGTTTAAATTTTGTATTTAGTTGACAGATAAGGTCACTTTTATGGGGTAAAAAATAGTTTTGCGCACAACTTTTGATACATTATATCATATTTATGTACTTGATAATAGACAGCGGTTATATGAGGACCAATTCATCTTCTTTTTTGGGGGGGGTGTACACATATGGTTGGATCTGTATAATTGAAGATGGAAAACGGCTGAGAAGGGGGTAAATGACTTGGGATTTCACATTTAGAAAGAGAGAGCACTTAATAAGAAAGGGACACTACTCCAATGATAGTGAGTGTGTAAATAAAGGACTTTGAACGTGTGAGGCTACGGAAACCATGTACTATGTTAGTCAATGTAGGATACAATAGAAAAAGAAAGTGTCAGTATCAGCCTCTCAATGTTAACAATCTACGGCTCGCAAGTGCATGTACACGTGTCGACTTTGACCGCTAGGGAGTTAGTCTTGAAACCCATAATCTTTGCTCCAGGATACGTTTGAAAGACATTCCATAAACATGAATGAATATGTTTAAAAACATTTATAAGTTTTCTTTCCCTTCTTCTAGCAGACTCAGATTTATTTAATATTGTTGTTTTTTGGTTTCTTTTAAGTTCAATTACGTATATAATATAAAGTTTATTATAATGTATTAAACTTCTCATCATTTTTATTTTAACACTCATGCTCACTATACATTTATATATGTGATATATTTTATTCGTACATTTTAGAAGAAAAAAAGAAGTCTTCATTAGATCTATCATTTAGTTGGGTTTCAACAAAAAGCAATCATTGTTTTTCTTCTAATATAAAAGTTCATTTTAAATTAGTCCTATTGTCAGATGTAGGCAAAGTTTTTATATTTTATAATACATCTTATAAACATGTGTGTGTGTGTGTGTGTTTGTGAATGTCTGTAATGTGCTCAGCTCCAATTACTTTGATTAAATGTGTGACAGCTGTGTGCAGTATGATTTTGTACAACACCAATCCATACTCCTTTATATTCTCTGCTGTTTACATATATGGCAATAAAGCATTACATATATTTTTATAAATCAAGTTAAATGTGCTGTATTTGATATTAAGAAATTAATTAGATTACTCGCAGTGAAATGTTATTGTTAATTTACCCAATACGGTTAAAGTTCAAAATCTACATTGCGGATTATTTATGTGATACAATGGTGTAAATAGCACACTTCTTATTACTGTGTAAGATTTATATTTATAAAAGAAAAAAATTGTACATGAGTTTACCCGTTGATGCCTGATCGGCTCTTTTCCTTACGTGTGTGAATGCATATATATATATATATTATGTGTGTGATTTTAAAAATATATCGAAATTTAAAGTACAAAATCTATCTCTTTCTTCTCACTCCACTCTCTTTGGTTACCTTTTGTTTAATTTTGATTTAAAATATATTTTTTTAAAATGACAAGAAATGTTCTGTGGGTGATTTTGTAGTATACAATAGAGATGTCTTCAGGATTATAAAGTGTTAAAAATACTGATGTGGACGAGGGATAAATTCTTTTCAATAAATTTGCCAAATGCCGCAAAGAATATCAAGAGAAGGGGATGGTAGGGAGGGAATTCTTCAATGAAACATTAAGATAAAATGACTTAAATGAATGGGAATTGATAAAGAAGAAAAGAAAGAAATTTAACAGAGAGGATATTTTTCCTAAGCATTTATTGCTGGACGGAAATATTTTTATTTCAGATGGCTATAGTAAGAGTGAGTAGTCTCCTAATCCTTGTTATTTCTTTGTTTTTTTCCCCCCAATTAGCTTTCAGGCATATATATATATATATAAGCCATTGGCTACTTTCACGTTTTAGCAATCTGATTGGCCCTATTTTTGGAGCCCCCAAATTTTCAGCTAATGAGAATGCTAGAACAATGCAGGGCAGCTCTTGCTATATATTGATGACTGAAAGGAAGCCACCCTGTTCTTTCTTTGCATTAAACAACGATGAATATAAAAATCAAAATGAAACTAGTAAAAAAACCCAAAATGTTTCAGTTGAAACTTGCGAATTGTTATATTTGCTAAGAATTCATTGACTTGGTTTCAGTTTATCACTTATGATTTACGATTTTATAGTTTGAATCACAAAATTGTTGAAGCTATTGAATGTCATGTCTAGAGTAAAATAAGAATGTCAAAGATGGTAAAATATCTTCTTTTTAAGTGATATTTTGTTGAAATTTGTTTATCTAAATGTAGTATGATTTCAAGACATCAGACTAGATGATAATTGTTAATTGTTACACGACCACATTTTTTGTTCTGTCTGTCTGTCTGTCTGTCTGTCTGTCTCTCTCTCTCTCTCTCTCTCTCTCTCTCTCTCTCTCTCTCTTCTCTCTCTCTCTCTCTTTCTCTCTCTCTCTCTCTCTCTCTCTCTCTCTCTTTCTCTCTCTCTCTCTCTCTCTCTCTCTCTCTCTCTCTCTCTCTCTCTCTCTCTCTCTCTCTCTCTCTCTCCCTCCCTCTCTCAAAGCCCCACCCCAATATTTCTTTTCCTACTTCACGAAGCTCATATATAAGGGCGTTACAAGTGAATAGCTGCTTGCTATTCTGTAGATAGATGGTCATATATAGTAACACAGTGAGTACCCCAACCACAATTCCTCTAAATCCTGACTTTACTAGTGTGGATAACTTCCCCTTTTTTCCATCCATTTTGCCTTATGATTTCCAGAGCTGTATAAGGGAATCCTTAAAGGTAGTTCTTGTTCATCAAGTTTGTATTGATATTTATTTCTCTTTTTGTGTATTTATTATTGATTTTTTTATAATAAATTTATTGTTTCTTTTGTTGAAAAAAAATATTTTGTACATATTTTTATTTCATTTATTTGTATTACCTGTATTTGTTTATCTATTTATTTATTTATTCATTTATTTGTTTATCTATTTATTTATTTATACATTTATTTGTTTATATATTTATTAATTTTTTTATTTATCAACTTATCTATCGGAGTAGTTTTTAATCGTTTATTTATAATCTATTTAGTGAAAACATTTAGTTATTTTTGTGTTTATTTCATTCGTTTGTATCTTTGTGTGTTCATTGATGAATTGTAGTTGTGCATGTATTCCGTTCTTGCCAACCGTTTCTTCACACACTTCATTGCATTCTTTTGATTTCGAGTTGTCACTCTTGAGCACCGTACGTTTGAACCCTATAACTCGCGCCAACGCCAACATTCTGTCTGTCTGTCTGTCTGTCTGTCTGTCTGTCTGTCTGTCTGTGCGTGTGATACATCGCTTGAAAGTGTTTACAAATAAGAATAGAGAAATGAGACTGTTGTATTAGATTTACAATCAGCAGCCATGGGCTGTCAATACGCGCCACTTGAGTCAGTCATTCAGTTTTCATGTCATGGATAAGTAAGTAATTGTAAATGTCACACTTAGAAACAGTTAATATGTACCAACATTAAGATTTTTGATTTTATTCGATATTATGATTTACCCACATCCACAACTACGGTGATCTCGGGTTTTTTTAAATTGTGTCCGGCCGATCCACCTACTTTAGATTTTACTCGAAATAACTCGAGAACATTTTTTCAACCTTCGGCGGGGCTCGAACCCACTACCTCTTGGTTGAGGCCGACACCTTGCCTCTAGACTCACGAATCCCCCCCCGCGCGAACATTAAGAATATTATATATCTTCACAATAAGATTATTTTTTCGGGGGGGGGGGGGGGGGTTGGTGGGTTTTTTTTTTCTCGGATTGCCCTGTTAAAAAGCCAAGGGATTTTTAATGTGCACAGATTGTTGTGATCTTTTTAATCGTGCGTCTGCGATGGGACTAGGCATGGATCCGCCTACCTGGACCAGGTGTCATGGGCCTTATTTTGAAAAAAAAAAACACACACACACACACACACAAAAACCCTCGATAAAACGTCTCAATCGGCAGGGCTTGAACCCACGAACATTGGAATGAGAGGCCGACTGTTTGCCTCTGGAACGCATAATAATAATCCTCTCAAACGAATCTTCTTCGCCGTCTTGTTACGGTGCAGTCCAAAATTAGAAAGAGCCCAGCCCATAGATTAAATGCCGGATGTGGACCACGGCGGAAGTGTACCAACGTACTGGACCGTGGAGGGACACAGCACAGGAGAGACGTTTGGCCTACTCGGATGGCACAGCAAAAAAAGGAAATCAATTGAAAACGATTAAAATATTGATATTGATTTCCCCCCCCCCTCCCCCTCCCCCACCCCACTCTCCTCCCTTCTATTTTGACCAAAAAAAGATGGTGCGTTGTCTTACTTAATCTGGCGGCTTGGGTGGCCGAGTGCTTACGATGTCGGACTTTGGATCACGAGGGTCCCTGGTTTGAATTCTAGGAAAAAGCCAAGTCCGACGTTGTGGTTTCTTGGAAAAGACACTGACTGACTTGGCACGTATTATTCTCCCCCCCTCCGCCCGCCCCCTTCGCCCCCCCCCATCCTTACTCAACCCATGTGCAAATGGGTACAACAATATGTACCAACAACAGTTTGGGAGTAGTGAAAACCTGTGACAGGCTAGTGTACTGTTCAGAAGGGGGATTATGATGGTATCACCTTCACGTTACGTAAACCGGGATACGCTCCGGCTCTATGGGCCCGATGGGGCCGTGAAGGAACTTAATTTAGTATAGCGGCGTCGATGGCCTATTTAGTTAGGTTCCCGAACTTGGGTTCATGAGGCCCTGGGTTCGAATCTTAGGATTGCTTGGCCCGACGTGTGTGTCCCTTACGCGACTCGGCTGCCAATGGTTTGGAAGGTAAAAAAAAAAAAAAACCCAACCGAAAAGAACCTGCGTCATACTAGCGCCCTGGCCAGCCAAGATGCGATTCTTATCACCAGAACCGCTTCACGTTATTTATAAAAAAAAAATTTGTAACCGGATATAAAATGAACTGAGCTCACCTGACAAGCGATGAGCTGTCGTCTGAATGGAACACCAGGTTGTTCTGGCAACCCCATACTCCGGCGGCCTTGACCCCGTTCTCCCCGTTTCCATGACCGCACTTTGAGGACCTTCTCGGGACTAGTCACTTCCGCGTCCGGCAGGGACGTCTTGACGTCATAGTACTGGAAGGGCTGGCCTGACAATGCCGCCATTTCCAGGAAGTTGAGTTGATGTA
This sequence comes from Doris montereyensis, assembly GCA_037039925.1. Taxonomy (NCBI): domain Eukaryota; kingdom Metazoa; phylum Mollusca; class Gastropoda; order Nudibranchia; family Dorididae; genus Doris; species Doris montereyensis. The sequence goes on from JAXRKP010001217.1 coordinate 122,695, forward strand.
TTTCCGGGAATGTTTTATGATATTTCCTGGAAGTTCATGATATTTCCAGGGCGTCAATGATATTTCGGAAAGGTTTATGACATTCTTGGAAAGTTTATCATTGTATGTTATTCTTATGTTTATATATTTCTAAGTGAAAGAATTCAGTCCGTAATAAATATGTTTTTATAGATTTCTCCATAGAGTACCACACTCATAGTATAGTAAAAGGACTGTTGGAATGTTGTGAATGCATAACAGTATAGTCCCAGCGAGTATTGTGGCGTTGGTCTCCAATGACTGTTGGTGGGCGCTGCTTGTAGGTCCTACTGCTTTTCTTCACATTCGTTTACTTGTAATCCTTTCATCTTGCTGTTTCCTCTGAATTCACCCCTGAGATCACCGCAAATTAAAAAAAAACCCAACACAATCTCCAATGACAAAAAGGCCAAATGAGCGTGTTGTCGTCTGACCCTTATGCGTGCACAATATATCAAATTCCGGAATTTCTGAGAGAGAGAGAGAGAGAGAGAGAGAGAGAGAGAGAGAGAGAGAGAGAGAGAGAGAGAGAGAGAGAGAGAGAGAGAGAGAGAAGATACATGTACTTAGGTACACTAAAAATAAAGATATATGTACTTAGTTACACTAGAAATAGAGATACATGTGCTTAGGTACACTAGAAATAGAGATACATGTACTTAGTTACACTAGAAATAGAGATACATGTAGTTAATTATCCTAGAAATAGAGATATGTGTATTTACTTCCACTACAAATAGAGATACATGTAGTTAGTCACATTAGAGATAAAGATACATGTACTTAGTTACACTAGACATAGAAATACATATACTTAGTTATGCTAGAAATAGAGATACATGTACTTAGTTACACTAGAAGTAGAGATACATATACTTAGTTATGCTAGAAATAGAGATGCATGTACTTAGTTACACTAGAGATAGAGATACATGTAGTTAGTTACATTAGAGATAGAGATACCTATACTTAGTTACGCAAGGGATAGAGATACATGTACCTAGTTACACTGGAAATAGAGATACATTTACTTAGTTACACTAGAGATAGAGATAGGTGTCCTTCGTTACACTAGAAATAGAGATACATGTACTTAGTTACACTAGAGTAGAGATAAATATACTTATTATGCTAGGAGATACATGTACTTAGTTACACTAGAGATAGAGATAGGTGTACTTAGTTAAACTAGAGATAGAGATACATGTACTTAGGTGACATAGAGATAGAGATAGGTGTACTTAGTTACACTATAAAATAGAGATACATGTACTTAGTTACACTAGAAATAGAGATAGGTGTACTTAGTTACACTAGAGATAGAGATACATGTACTTAGTTACACTAGAGATAGAGATACATGTACTTAGTTACACTAGAGATAGAGATACATGTACTTAGTTACACTAGAGATAGAGATAGGTGTACTTAGTTACACTAGAGATAGAGATAGTGTACTTAGTTACACTAGAGATAGAGATACATGTACTTAGTTACACTAGAGATAGAGATACATGTACTTAGTTACACTAGAAATAGAGATAGTGTACTTAGTTACACTAGAGATAGAGATACATGTACTTAGTTACACTAGAGATAGAGATAGGTGTACTTAGTTACACTAGAGATAGAGATACATGTACTTAGTGAGACTAGAGATAGAGAGATAGGTGTATTTAGTTACACTAGAAATAGAGATAGGTGTACTTAGTTACACTAGAGATAAAGATACATGTACTTAGTTACACTAGAGATAGAGATACATGTACTTAGTTACACTAGAGATAGAGATAGGTGTACTTAGTTACACTAGAGATAGAGATAGTGTACTTAGTTACACTAGAGATAGAGATAGGTGTACTTAGTTACACTAGAGATAGAGATAGGTGTACTTAGTTACACTAGAGATAGAGATAGGTGTACCTAGTTACACTAGAAATAGAGATAGGTGTACTTAGTTACACTAGAGATAAAGATAGGTGTACTTAGTTACACTAGAGATAGAGATAGGTGTACTTAGTTACACTAGAGATAGAGATAGGTGTACTTAGTTACACTAGAGATAGAGATAGGTGTACTTAGTTACACTAGAGATAGAGATAGGTGTACTTAGTTACACTAGAGATAGAGATAGGTGTACATAGAGATTAGTGACACTAGAGATAGAGATAGGTGTACTTAGTTACACTAGAGATAGAGATAGGTGTACTTAGTTACACTAGAGATAGAGATAGGTGTACTTAGTTACACTAGAGATAGAGATAGGTGTACTTAGTTACACTAGAGATAGAGATAGGTGTACTTAGTGACACTAGAGATAGAGATAGGTGTACTTAGTTACACTAGAGATAGAAATAGGTGTACTTAGTTACACTAGAGATAGAGATAGATGTACTTAGTGACACTAGAGATAGAGATAGGTGTACTTAGTGACACTAGAGATAGAGATAGGTGTACTTAGTTACACTAGAGATAGAGATAGATGTACTTAGGGACACTAGAGATAGAGATAGGTGTACTTAGTGACACTAGAGATAGAGATAGGTGTACTTAGTGACACTAGAGATAGAGATACAGTGTACTTAGTTACACTAGAGATAGAGATAGGTGTACTTAGTTACACTAGAGATAGAGATAGGTGTACTTAGTGACACTAGAGATAGAGATAGTGTACTTAGTTACACTAGAGATAGAGATAGGTGTGTACTTAGTTACACTAGAGATAGAGATAGGTGTACTTAGTTACACTAGAGATAGAGATAGGTGTACTTAGTTACACTAGAGATAGAGATAGGTGTACTTAGTGAAACTAGAGATAGAGATACATGTACTTAGTTACACTAGAGATAGAGATAGGTGTACTTAGTTACACTAGAGATATAGATACATGTACTTAGTTACACTAGAGATAGTAGATACACTGTACTTAGTTACACTAGAGATAGAGATAGGTGTACTTAGTTACACTAGAGATAGAGATACATGTACTTAGTTACACTAGAGATAGAGATAGGTGTACTTAGTTACACTAGAGATAGAGATACATGTACTTAGTTACACTAGAGATAGAGATAGGTGTACTTAGTTACACTAGAAATAGACATAGGTTACTTAGTCACTAGTAGAGATAAAGATAGGTGTACTTAGTTACACTAGAGATAGAGATAGGTGTACTTAGTGACACTAGAGATAGAGATAGGTGTACTTAGTTACACTAGAGATAGAGATAGGTGTAATTAGTCACAGTAGAATAGAAATAGTTACACTAGAGATAGAGATAGGTGTACTTAGTGACACTAGAGATAGAGATAGGTGTACTTAGTTACACTAGAGATAGAGATAGGTGTACTTAGTTACACTAGAGATAGAGATAAGGTGTACTTAGTTACACTAGACATAGACATAGGTGTACTTAGTTACACTAGAGATAGAGATAGGTGTACTTAGTTACACTAGAGATAGAGATAGGTGTACTTAGTTACACTAGAGATAGAGATAGGTGTACTTAGTGACACTAGAGATAGAGATAGGTGTACTTAGTCACACTAGAGATAGAGATAGTGTACTTAGTTACACTAGAGATAGAGATAGGTGTACTTAGTGACACTAGAGATAGAGATACATGTACTTAGTGACACTAGAGATAGAGATAGGTAGTTGACACTAGAGATAGAGATAGGTGTACTTAGGGACACTAGAGATAGTTACACTAGAGATAGGTGTACTTAGTGACACTAGAGATAGAGATAGGTGTACCTAGTGACACTAGAAATAGAGATAGGTGTACTTAGTTACACTAGAGATAGAGATACATGTAATTAGTTACTTAGTTACACTAGAGATAGAGATATGTATACTTAGTTACACTAGAGATAGAGATAGGTGTACTTAGTGACACTAGAGATAGAGATAGGTGTACTTAGTTACACTAGAGATAGAGATAGGTGTACTTAGTAACACTAGAGATATAGATAGGTGTACTTAGTTACACTAGAGATAGAGATATGTACTTAGTTACACTAGAGATAGAGATAGTGACTTAGTTACACTAGAGATAGAGATAGGTGTACTTAGTGACACTAGAGATAGAGATGGGTGTACTTAGTTACACTAGAGAGAGTGTCCTTAGTTACACTAGAGATAGAGATAGGTGTACTTAGTTACACTAGAGATAGAGATAGTGTGTTACACTAGAGATAGAGATAGGTGTACTTAGTGACAGAGATAGGTGTACTTAGTGACACTAGAGATAGAGATAGGTGTACTTAGTGACACTAGAGATAGAGATAGGTGTACTTAGTTACACTAGAGATAGAGATACATGTACTTAGTTACACTAGAGATAGAGATACATGTACTTAGTGACACTAGAGATAGAGATAGGTGTACTTAGTTACACTAGAGATAGAGATACATGTACTTAGTAACACTAGAGATAGGGATACATGTACTTAGTTACACTAGAGATAGAGATACATGTACTTAGACTAGAGATAGAGACAGGTGTACTTAGTTACACTAGAGATAGAGATAGGTGTACTTAGTTACACTAGAGATAGAGATACATGTACTTAGTAGACTAGAGATAGAGATAGGTGTACCTAGTTACTAGAAATAGACATAGGTGTACTTAGTGACACTAGAGATAAAGATACATAGAGTTACACTACAGATAGAGATACATGTACTTAGTTACACTAGAGAGATAGTATACTTAGTTACAGTAGAGATAGAGATAGGTGTACTTAGTTACACTATAGATAGAGATAGGTGTACTTAGTTACACTAGAGATAGAGATAGGTGTACTTAGTTACACTAGAGATAGAGATAGGTGTACTTAGTTACACTAGAGATAGAGATAGGTGTACTTAGTTACTAGAGATAGAGATAGGTGTGAGTTACACTAGAGATAGAGATAGGTGTACTTAGTTACACTAGAGATAGAGGGTGTACTTAGTTACTAGAGATGAATAGGTGTTAGTGACACTAGAGATAGAGATAGGTGTACTTAGTCACAGTAGAGATAGAAATAGGTGTACTTAGTTACACTAGAGATAGAGATAGGTGTACTTAGTGACACTAGAGATAGTAGTGTACTTAGTGACACTTAGTTACACTAGAGATAGAGATAGGTGTACTTAGTTACACTAGAAATAGAGATATGTGTAATTACTTCCACTACAAATAGAGATACATGTAGTTAGTCACAGTAGACATACATATACATACACTTAGTTACACTAGAAATAGAGATACATGTACTTAGTTACACTAGAAATAGAGAGACATAGACTTAGTCATGCTAGAAATAGAGATGCATGTACTTAGTTACACTAGAGATAGAGATACATGTAGTTAGTTACATTAGAGATAAAGATACATATACTTAGTTACACTAGAGATAGAGATGCATGTACTTAGCTACACTAGAAATAGGGATACATATACTTAGTTACACTTGAGATAGAGACACATGTACTTAGTTACACTTGAGATAGAGATATATATACTTAGCTACACTAGAAATAGAGATACATATACTTAGTTACACTTGAGATAGAGATACATGTACGTAATTGCACTAGGGATAGAGATACATATACGTAGTTACACTAGAGATATAGATTCATATACTTAGTTACCATAGAGATAGAGAGTCATATACTTAGTTACACTCGAAATAGAGATACATGTGCTTAGTTACACTAAAAATATAGATACATCTACTAAGATACATTGGAAATAGAGATATATGTACTTAGTTCAATTAGAGATAGAGATACATGTACTTAGGTACACTAGAAATAGAAATACATGTACTTAGTTGAATTAGAGATAAAGATACATGTACTTAATTACACTAGAGATAGAGATACATGTACTTAGTTAGACTAGAAATAGAGATACATGTAGTTAGTTATACCAAAAATATAGATACATTTACTTAGTTACATTGGAAATAGAAATACATGTACTTTGTTACACTAGAGGTAGAGATACGTGTACTTAGATACACTATAAATAAAGATACGTGTACTTGGATACACTAGAGATAGAGAGGCATGTACTTAGTTACACTAGAGATAGAGATATATCTACTTAGATTTAGATAGATTAAAATAGAGATAGGTGTACTTAGTTGAACTAGAGATAGGGATACATATACTTAGCTACACTAGAGATAGAGATAAATATACTTAGTTAGACTAGAGATAGAGATACATGTACTTAGTTAGACTGGAAATAGAGATGCATATACTTAGCTACACTAGAGATAGATATACATGTACTTAGTTACACTAGGCATAGAGATACATGTACGTCGTTACACTAAAAATAGACATACATGTAATTAGGTACACTAGAAATAGAGATACATATACTTAGCTACACTAGAGATAGAGATACATGTACTTAGATACACTAAAAATAGCGATACATGTAGTTAGTTACATTAGAAATAGAGATACATGTACTTAGATACACTAAAAAATGATACATGTAGTTAGTTACACTAGAAATAGAGATACATGTACTTAGATACACTAGAAATAGAGATACATGTTGTTAGTTACACTAGAAATAGGGATACGTGTACTTAGCTACACTAGAAATAGGGATACCTATACTTAGATACATTAGAAATAGAGATAGGTGTACTTAGTTACACTAGAAATAGGGATACATATACTTAGTTACACTAGAGATAGAGATAGATGTACTTAGTTACACTAGAAATAAAGATACATGTACTTAGTTACACTAGAGATAGAGATACATGTACTTAGTTACACTAGATATAGAGATACATGTACTTAGTTACACTAGAAATAGAGATCGTGTATCTTACATCCACTAGAAATAGAGATACATGTACTTAGTTACACTAGAAATAGAGCCGCTAAAATTTCACACAAAAATAAAGATATACATGTACAAAGTTTCGCGTTGAAGTAAATGCACCGCGGTTTGTTTCATTTAGAAAGAAAACAAAGATACACCCAAGTTCCACCTACATAGGAATAGAGACATCAAAATTCCACCTACATAGGAATAGAGACATCAAAGTTCGACCTACATAGGAATAGAGACATCAAAGTTCCACCTACATAGGAATAGAGACATCAAAGTTCCACCTACATAGGAATAGAACATCAAAGTTCACCTACATAGAATAGAGACATCAAAGTTCTACCTACATAGGAATAGAGACATCAAAGTTCCACTTACATAGGAATAGAGACATCAAAGTTCCACCTACATAGGAATAGAGACATCAAAGTTCTA
>JAXRKP010001217.1:137500-140000 GCA_037039925.1 Doris montereyensis
CATCGGTCTCGTTGTTAACATCATCACCACAATCATCGGTCTCGTCGTTAACATCATCACCACAATCATCGGTCTCGTCGTTAACATCAATACCACAATCATCGGTCTCGTTGTTAACATCATCACCACAATCATCGGTCTCGTTGTTAACATCATCACCACAATCATCGGTCTCGTCGTTCATTAACATCATCACAACAATCATCATCGGTCTCATCGTTAACATCATCACCACAATCATCGGTCTCGTCGTTAACATCATCACCACAATCATCGGTCTCATTGTTAACACCATCATTACGATTACAATTGTTAACCCTTACCACCATCCCTATCATCGTTAAACATCATCCTCGTCCACTTTCTCATCATAATCTTCATCATCATCATCATCATCATCATCATCATCATCAACAACTACATCATCATACACAAACAACAAAGTGTTGCAAGCCCGCACCAAATTCTCAACCCAAACTCTGACCTCTTGACTTCTAACCCTATTGTTGCCAGCCAAGGTGACACCTATCGGTCAAGGACTAGGGACGCCTCCTGTCAGAAAAGGTACCGGTTCTTAATGATGGTGGTAGTTGTCGTGCCTTGTGGATTTTTTATCAGTTCAGATGATAGAGTTACAAAGTTATATAGGGTGAGGCAAAAACTAACAAAAATAACTGCAAAAAAAACAAAAAAACAAAAAACACAAAAGAAATTAAATTTTTATGTCATAGTGGTATACGAAATTTCATGACATTTGGGGTGACATCAAAATTTCATGAATTTCGAAATTTCCATGACATTGTGGGTATACGAAAATTTCATGACATTGTGGTATATGAAATTTCATGACATTGTGGTGTACGAAATTTCATGACATTGTGGTATACGAAATTTCATGACATTGTGGTGTACGAAATTTCATGACATTGTGGTATACGAAATTTCATGACATTGTGGTATACGAAATTTCATGACATTGTGGTATACGAAATTTCATGACATTGAGGTATACGAAATTTCATGACATTGACATTGTGGTATACGAAATTTCATGACATTGTGGTATACGAAATTTCATGACATTGTGTTATACGAAATTTCATGACATTGTGGTATACGAAATTTCATGACATTGTGTTATAATGACATTGTGTTATACGAAATTTCATGACATTGTGTTATAATGACATTTGTGAAATTTCATGACATTGTGTTATAATGACATTGTGTACGAAATTTCATGACATTGTGGTATACGAAATTTTTCATTTTTATGACATTGACATTTGTATACGAAATTTCATGACATTGTGTTAATCAGTCGCGAAACTATAAACATTTAAAAATAAAATAGCCCGGAAGGAAAAGGTGAAATGTGGAACTGATAAAGAATGAATGAAATATTCCAGATCCACCAAATTTCCTCCCCCTCCCTCCCCAATATGATTTTCTGGTTATTTTAGTGATTCAAATAGCCGTGGGAAATTTCAATCTCCTTCATGTTCATGACATTTGTGGTAACTGCATCTTTGGGAAAGGTCAAAGCAAAAGTTTTGTTTTTTTTATAATGACATTGTGTTTTGTTTTTACCCCTCACCGATAATGACTATACGAAATTCTTGTTGTTGGTGTACGAAATTTCATTAATGTGGTATGCGAAATTTCCAAAAAACCCCCCACACACATTGTGGTACACGACACTTGACATTGTGTTATAAAATTTCTAAAAAACAGCAATGCTTTAGTACGTTTGTTGTTGTTTTTGTTTGTTTTGACATTGTTTATAATGGTTGTTTTTGTTTGTTTGTTGACTTTGTATATTTAATTTACATTGTGTTAATTGAAACTATAAACATTTAAAAAAAAATACCCAAAATGGGAACTGATGATTGTAAAAAGACCCCCTCCCCCCCTCCCCCTCCCCCATGATTTTCTGTTATTTCAGTGATTAAAATCCACTAGTATAAGGAAATTCAATCTTCCATGTTCATTGATTTCGCAAGGAAAGGCCAGCGACCGGCTGGGCGTTTTTTGTTTGTTAATTTACCTTAAAAGATAGGGATTGTTTTGTTTTCTTGTTTGTTTCTTGTTTGTTTTCTTGTTTGTTTTTCTTGTTTGTTTTTGTTATTTTCTTGTTTTGTTTTTTGTTTGTTTTTGTTTGTTTTCTTGTTTGTTTTCTTGTTTGTTTTTGATGTTTGTTTTCTTGTTTGTTCACGAAATTTACCTTTGAGTTATTTTGTTTTCTTGTTTGTTTTTTGTTATAATTTACCTTAAAGAAGTTGTTTTGTTTTCTTGTTTTTTTGTTTGCTTTTTGTTTTCTTGTTTGTTTATTGTTTGTTTTCTTGTTTGTTTTTTTTATAATTTACCTTAAAAGTTGAGTTTTCTTGTTTGTTTTCTTGTTTGTTTTCTTGTTTGTTTTCTTGTTTGTTTTTTGTTATAATTTTTAAAGAAGTTGTTTTGTTTTCTTGTTTGTTTTTTGTTTTCTTGTTTGTTTTGTTTT
>JAXRKP010001217.1:145000-150000 GCA_037039925.1 Doris montereyensis
AGAGTAAATGAAGACAGGTGTGAAAAGTCAATCATAGACTACATAATAGTTAGCAGCTCCCTTTTTTTTTTTACAGTACATTGATGCAAGAGTAAACAGAGGTGCAGAAATATTTAGTGATCATCACCTAGTGATTGCCAAAATGAGATTACTGACTGAGGAAAACAAACAGAAAAGGAAAGAGAAGAAAGCTACTCAAAATAGAGGAACTAAATAAACCAATAGTAAAAGAGATATACCAATCTAGGATAAAAAGATTTATCAGTGAAAGACAGATGGATCTAAATGATAGCACAATAGAAGAAAAATTGCAATTGTATAATAAAAAAAAACACTCCTCAGTTGTACTGAAGAGGTCTGTGGTAGGAAGCAAATTAAAGGAGATGGAAAAGAACAGCATGGTGGAATTGAGAATATCAAGACTAAGATCAAAGAAAAGAAGGACGCCTAGAAGAAATACTTGCAAACAAAGAGACCAGAGGATAGGATAGATTACGTGAATAAAAGAACTGTCGTCTAAAGAGGAAGTGAGGAAAGCAAAACAGGAAAATGGGAATAGTTTGGACAAAGACTACAAGAAAGCTATCAAGGAAATCAAAAGCTGTTCTGGGAGGCAATGAAGAGCATGAGAAAGACCAAAGCATGCCCAATACGACACATTAAGACTGACAAAGGAGAAATAATGAAAGAAGACAGCCAAATCATGGAAGCGTGGAAAAAGTATTTTCAACAATTACATAATCCCTCCAGAACATATGAAGCAAGGAGTAAAGGTCAATAAGTAAGAGTAACAAGTAATCCAGAGGAGACAGCTGAAGATGTAGATATATCAATGAAAGAAATCCAAACAGCTATAAGAAAAGGGAAATTCGGAAAAGCCCCATGAGCAGATCAAGTTTATCTAGAAACGATTAAAAACCAAGGAAGAAAGGCAGACAAACTACTACATGCAATATGCCAACAAGCATGGAAGTTCAAACAGGTGCCAGACGACTGGAAAAAGGGAGCGGTACTACCAATACACAAGAAAGGATCAACTATGGAATGCTCAAACTATAGAGGGATATCAATACTTAGCATATCAGGAAAAGTGTATGCCAGGATACTCGAAATGAGACTAAGGAAAAGCGTAGAGGATCAGATTGAAGAGCATCAGAGTGGATTTAGACCAGGAAGAAATGTACAAGACCACATATTTACAATTAGACAAATAATAGAAAAATTCCTTGAGAGAAACATTGACTTGCACCTGTGTTTTATTGACTTAGAAAAGGCATTTGACACTGTGAGGAGGGATGAACTATGGCATTCCTTAAAAGAACACAATGTAGAGCAAAATTTAATAGAAGCCATTACAAGTTTTTACAATAAGCCAACTTGTGCAGTGAGAGTAGCTGGAAAAATATCTGCATAATTTGATGTAGATATAGGGGTAAGACAAGGTTGTGTCCTAAGTCCTCTTTTCTTGATCACATTTATGAATTCAGTCGCAAAGGCATCCTCAAAAAGGAAGAAAATGAATGTAGGTATGTGGAAGCTCAAACTAGTAAATGTATCAATGCTTTCATTTGCCGATGATTTAGTTCTGTTCGGAAAATCAGAAAGTGACCTTCAGTCGAATATCAACATTATGAACAATGAACTAAATAAAAGAAGAATGAAAGTAATGCAAAGAAAACCAAAACAATGCTAGTAACTAGGAAGCTAAAACACAAAATCTTAAATTGGGCAGGAGAATTTAGAACAAGTTCAAAGCTACAATTACCTAGGAGTAAGGATTAACTCAGAGGAAAACTAAGACAAGAAATCAACCAGAGAATCAAAAGGCAAGTGCAATATATAACCATCTAGGAAAGGCATTTGTAGGTAAACAAGAATTGTCAACAAAAACCAAAATGGCAGTATACAATACAGTTTATTGTCCTACTCTCCTCTATGGCAGTGAAACCTGGACCTTAGACAGTATAGAATACAGTAGAGTACAGGCAGCTGAAATGAAATATCTAAGAAGAGTAGTAGAGAAAAATAAAAGAGACAAAATCAGAAACACAACAATAAGGGATCAAACCAAAGCAGATGGCATAAAAACTAAGATAGAAATAAATCAATTGAGATGGTTTGGGCATGTAAACAGAATAAATGAATAGCTAAATCATTATACAGTGCTAAAGCCCAAGGTAAAAGACCAAAAGGCAGACCTCGGAGAAAGTGGGAAGAAGATATAAAAATAAAAGAGGCATTGAAGAATAGAAATTAACATTTTTGGAAGGAAACAGAAAATGCTAAGACAGGGCATCATGGAGAAAGGTCATCTCAGGCATCTGAACCCATACACCGAAAGGTAGCATAGGAACTGATAAAGAAAGAGAGAAAAGAATAAGACATTGGGATAAGACATAGGAATAAGACATGGGAATAAGACATAGGAATAAGACATACGAATATGGTGGTCATATGACATAAGAATAGGACATGGGAATAAGACATAAGAATAAGACATAGAAATAAGAAATACAAATAAAACATGGGAATAAGACATGGGATTAAGACATGTTAATAGCACATAGGAATACGCCATGTGAAGAAAACAGAGGAATAAGACATAGGGATAAGGTATAGGAATAAGACAAACAAATAAGACATTGGAGTAAGTCAGAATGAGACCCATCTGAATAAGACATATGAATAAGACATTGGAATAAGACATAGGAATAAGACATCGGAATAACACAGGGGATAAGACATGGGAATAAGACATAGGAATAAGACATAGGAATAAGGCATAGGAATAAGACATCTGAATAAGACATAGGAATAATGTATAGGAATAACACATGGGAATAATATATAGGAATAACACATGGGAATAAAACATAGGAATAAGACATAGGAATAAGACATGGGAATAAAACACGGGACTAAGACAGGGAGAAGAAGACATTTGAACAAAACATGGTAATAAGGCATATGAGTAAAACATATGAACAAGACATGGGAATAAGACCCATGAATAAGACTTAGGGAATAATGCAGAGGAATAAGACATAGGAATAAGACATAAGAATAAGACATTAGAATAAAACATAGGAAAAAGAATAAGACATGGGAATAAGACATGGAATAAAATATGGAAATAAGACATGGGAATAAGGCATAGAATAAGACACATGAAGAAGACATAGGAATAATGGGATAAGGGAATAAGACAACCTGAAAAATGCACAGGAATAAGACATGGGATAGAATAAAACATAGGAATAAGACATAGGAATAAGACATGAGAATAAGGCATAGTATAAGAGAAGAGAGAGTATAAGACATGGGAATAAGACATAGAAAAAATACATAGGAATAAGACATAGAAAAAAGACATAGGAATTAGACATGGGAAGAAGACATAGGAATAACACATGAGAATAAGACATGGGAATAAGACATAGGAATAAGACAATGGAATAAGACATGGGAATAAGGCATATGAATAAGACATGGGAATAAGACATATGAATAAGAAGACAGGAATAAGACATTTGAATAAGACAGGAATAAGATATGGAAGAAAACATAAAAGAAGCCATGGGAATAAGACATATGAATAAGACAGGAATAAGACAGGAATAAGACATATGAATAAGACAGGAATAAGACAATATGGGAATAAGACATATGAATAAGACATATGAATAAGACAGGAATAAGACATGGGAATAAGACATTGAATAAGACATGGGAATAAGACATATGAATAAGACAGGAGTTGGAAGCCATGGGAAGAAGACATGGGAATAAGACATATGAATAAGACAGGAATAAGACATGGGAATAAGACATATGAATAAGACAGGAAGAAGACATGGGAATAAGACATATGAATAAGACAGGAATAAGACATGGGAATAAGACATATGAATAAGACAGGAATAAGACATGGGAATAAGACATATGAATAAGACAGGAAGAAGACATGGGAATAAGACATAAAAGAAGACAGAATAAGACATGGGAATAAGACATAAGTGGGAATAAGACATGGGAATGAAGACATGGGAATATTTGTTTGGGAAGAAGACATGGGAAGAAGACATATGAATAAGAAGGAATAAGACATGGGAATAAGACATATGAATAAGACATGGGAATAAGACATGGGAATAAGACATGGGAAGAAGACATGGGAAGAAGACATATGAATAAGACAGGAATAAGACATGGGAAGAAGACATAAAAGAAGCCATGGGAATAAGACATTGTTGAGTAAGACATTGGAATAAGACATGGGAAGAAGACATGGGAATAAAACATGGGAAGAAGGCATTGGAATAAGACATTGGAATAAGACATTGGAATAAGACATGGGAAGAAGACATGGGAAGAAGGCATGGGAATAAGACATTGGAATAAGACATTGGAAAAGACATGGGAAGAAGGACATTGAATAAGACATTGGAATAAGACATGGGAAGAAGACATGGGAAGAAGGCATTAGAATAAGACATTGGAATAAGACATTGGAAGAAGACATGGGAAGAAGACATGGGAAGAAGGCATTGGAATAAGACATTGGAATAAGACATGGGAAGAAGACATGGGATGAAGACATTGGAAGAAAATATTGGAATAAGATATAGGAATAAGACATTGGAATAAGACAGAATAAGACATTGGAATAAGACATTGGAATAAGACATGGGAAGAAGACATGGGAAGAAGACATTGGAAGAAAAAAATATTGGAATAAGACATTGTTTAGAATAAGACATGGGAAGAAGACATGGGAAGAAGACATTGGAATAAGACACCTTTTAAGAACACAAACCTATCTACGCCTATTTTTTTTATGTGGTGCAGTGTACCTGGTTGCCGTAATTGATTCCATTTTTTCAAATACAAATATTTATGAAGCAATAATGTGTATTCCTATCAGTGATGATAAGCATTTAGAAGTTTGTTGATAATAATAATGATAATAATAATAATAATAATATAATAATAATAATAAT